>LPNX010019139.1:0-13433 GCA_001517045.1 Pseudotsuga menziesii | reverse complement strand
ATGAGCTTACATACATTATGTTATTTCCATTTCATAGCAAAGCCTTCTGGATGAGAGAAGAAAACATTTTCTTTCAATTCTTCATTCAAGAAAGTTTTTTTCACATCCTTCTGATGAACTTTCCACCCATTTTGTGTAGCCAAAGAAAATAAGGTGCAAATGGTAGTCAATTTTGTTGTGGGGATAACATCTCTTCATATTCAATTCCTTCCTTCTATGCATAGACTTTCCCCAAAAGCATATCCATGTGGTTTTCGAGTGAGCTGCTTGATCTTTATTTTTTCTTGTATACCTACTTTTAGACAATTGGTTTGGTTCCAATTAGAGGGACAACCATATTCCATGTTCCATTATTTATGAGTGCATCATACATATTATGCATGGATTCTTTCCATTCATCATGAGTAGTAGCCTCTTAAAAGTAAATTTATTGAAAAATAACAAATAAATTCAATTCACAATCAAATGGCACATCCATGTCTTCTACATCACTTGAATTATCTACATCTCCTCCATCTTCCTATCTGGTTAATCTTCTTGTTCTTGGATTTCCAACTTCATATGGATTATCACTTTCAATTGTCTCTATGGTCCATTTTAGAACTTTTTGTGACGGCCCAGGTTGATCAACTGGTGGTTCTTCATTTCCTTCAAGATTCAGTCTTTGAATCATCTCAATCACATCATCTAGTTGAACCTCTTGTTCAGGTGAAGTGGGAGGAACTTCTTTTTCATGAGTTTCTTCATGAAGGGGTGTTTTTTCTTTCAAAAGGAAACTCCATAGTTTGATCCAAGATAGGTATCCCCCCTTCAAGATGTGGAATTTTAATTATTAACTTCATAATATGCCTTTACATGGGAAAATTTCTCCAAATGATCAAGTTATCTTTCAATAGACTATTTATTTTTATTTACTTCAAGAAAAACGACATCTCTAGAAATAGTAAACTTCATGTTTAGTTCAACACAAAGACGATATGCCTTGGAGGTGTCTGAATAACCCAATAAAATGATTTTTTTACTTTGAGCACCATGTTTGTCTCTTTGTTCCTTTGGTATCAAGTCATAACAAGTGGAACCAAAAATCATGAGATGCCTCATCGAATAGATGAGGCCATACCACATTTCATGTAGAGTCTTTTTTTCAAGAGCATGAGTTCGACTTCTATTTCTCAAATAGATTGCACATATCATTGCATCACTCCAAAACATCAATTTGAAATTCTTGAAAAACATCATTGATCGTACCATATTCATGATGGTTCTATTCATTCTTTATGCCACACCATTTTTTTGAGGTTTGAAAATATTTGAATTTTGATGTGTAATGCCATTTTGATGAACATAGTCTTAAAAAACATTATAAGTGTGATATTTTCCATTATCAATAGGAAGATATTGTGCTTGATTTTATATCCATGGATGAAATTTTTTGAATGTTTGAAATGCTTAATATCTTTTCTTTAACAAGTATACCTAACAAATTATGGTGTTGTCATCAACAAAGGTCATGAGATATTTATTTGCCATTAGGAGAAGGAACATGCATGGGAACACATAGGTTACAGTGAATCATTTCTAACTCTCTACATGCTTTGAATGCTGACTCTTGAAATGGTTTCTTACTATGTTTTCCTAGTATACATGCATCACATTTTTTCATATTCTTAGGAATGGCAGGAAAACCAAAAACACCATTCTTTCTCAACAAGAGAAATATGTTATAGTTTAGATGAAAATATATAGAATGACATAAAATATTGAAGGGTAGATTACCTTCATCATGCTGAGAGGGGTAATAAAAGTTATAAATTATTGCAGATGATATTTTAGCTTCAACAACTTTCCATCTTAATCAACAGTCATTATGACCTAGTTGTTAGAGGACTTCCTTATCTCTACTATTCCATAAAACATTTGAATGGAAACGCCTTGTTGTTGAATATGTACCAAGAATAGAAGTATCTCACAACTATGGGAAATAGAGAACATTATGCAACAAAAATTCAGCGAATCCAGGTAATTTGAGCCTGATGGAACCAATTCCCTTTGGTTTGAGGCTAGATTTGTCTACAAAATACATTATGCCATCTACATTGTAATTCAGTTTTTTAAAATAATCTTTTATAAATGTCACGTGCAATGTTTCACATGTATCAATAATTAAACCATCTTTATAAGATAAAAAATATGTGATTTCATTGATTCCAATATTACATTATGCAACAATACAATGAGCAGATTCAATAGTTTTGTTATTCTCTTGGATATTACTTTTTTCTTATTTATTATGGTTATGTATTTCTTTGATGGAATCCCAAGGGGGACAAACATTGATACACTTCATGTCCATTACTCCCACAATGCTTACATTATACATTTGGTCTCTTGCTTGAGTTGTTTCTTCCACCCCTACCTCTGAAATTCCTTCTTCCTTGTCTTCTTTTGATGTTCTCTCCTTTGGAAGAGTATTTCAATTATTCTTTTCTTTTTGAGAAAGTAAAAGGGTCTCTCTAATGGGATGTATTTTATTCTTTCCAAAATATTTCTCTTGGTTTGCAATATTCTACACCATCATGTTAAATTTGAGGTCCTTAAGTTTGTCACTAGCTTCAAGTGATTCAAGGTAGTGTGAAAGGGTGGGATAGAGAAACATGATGAATGTATCAAGTGGAAGCTATAGTTGCATTATAGTGGCTTGGATCTTATGCATGATTGCTCTGATCTAAAATGGAACAATCATGGGATTATTATCCTTCACTTCTGAGAATAGTTTCGAAATCATCTAAATTATCTCCATCTTAGAATGTGATCCAAATACATCCTTCAATATTTTCAAGGTATCAAAACAGGATGTTGCAATTAATATGTGCTGACTCGCCTCTTCACTTACTATTGGAGTGATAATTTCCAATGCCTTATTGTCTCTAGTCTTCCATATAGAAAGTTATTTCTTTGATGTTGATGGATTTGAGTAACATTTCAAGGTCAATCCAGCTTCTATTTAGATGGTGATTTCTTCACATATGTCATGCCACAAATCATTGTAGATGAATGTGGTTTTGATCTTCCTTGACCACTCTAAATAGTTGTATTTTCTAGTGAGTATTGCTCCAGCTATGGATTCCAATGAATGCATATAATACAACTATCACCCATGGCAGGGAAAAATGTTTGGGGAGAAAAAGAGAAGGTGTTGATCTAAGTCTTTTCCACCTTATTTACAAAAAAAAATTATTTACTATTTATGTACACTATATTATATTTCTATAGAATAAATGATATTTTGTAGACTCTATTCTATTTAATCAGACACTATACTACTTCTGTAAACACTATACTATTTTCGCAACTAATACCAAAAAAAGGCATAAGTCCTACAACTTGAAATATACCTTCTTAAAAAATGAGAATGAGTGCATAATTTTAAAGCTTCAATCAATCACATCAACTTTTTCCAACGTAAACAGTCATTAACAAATCTAGTCATTAATGTAGAATTCAACATCATACATTATTAGAATGGTATCTATGCAATGGAGGAATATAATGTAGACATAACTCTATTGAATAAGTCATAGATCTAGACAATCAAGAGTATTCAATGCAACTGCAACCAATCAAGAGCCTTCAACTTCATGCTACAGTCACAAAGAAAAATAGGAAGTTGCATGCCTCAACTATTGTCATGGCTCCTAATGCCATAGGCCACGCAGTCCAAGAGAATCCACATTGATGTTGGAACAATAAAAATCACTCCAATAACTCGATGTAGTCACATGTACTTGGAAACAAATTGGAACAATAGAATATCGTGCTCAAGTTTCAGTCTTCCACACATATGAAAAAAATATTTACTTCAAATTATTTCATGTTGACACACCAAACCAGGAGAGATCCCACCCATGGTGAGTTTGCATAATTATATGGAGACCATAGTGGGAGAGAGGGTTTATAATAAGAGATATATCCCATACAAGGTGTGAATGATGCACAACTCTCAAACAAAACATAGCAATTTTCTCTCAGAAATAGGGGTTAGAATGGATTTGCACAAAATGAAAAAATAATTGGAAGACTTCAATGCTAAACATAGAGACAAAAGGCTGGAACATAAACCAAATTGAGTTTTAAGAATGTTGGAGAGAGGGAGAAGGAACTGAGGACTCAACTTATGGAGGAGAGGAAAACTATTGTAACATCCACTAAGAGGAATTAGAGAAATAGAATGCATCTTGTAGGTGGATGCAGAGGGTGGATACATGGCAGGAAACATCTATAAAATGATAAGAATTCTAGAACTGAGGACTCAACAGAGGGAATACTAAAGCAACAAAAAAAGTTATGTGTAAGTCCTCTGATACCATTGATAGAGAATAAATCCTAGATGCATTTTAATTAAGAAAAAATCATAAATTTATAAAATATATGCTACTATTGGGATTCATCCTCCAATAGCTCCTTTGGAGATTGTTCTTCTTCTTGAACTATTTACAAATTATTTAGTGGAACCATGATCCCATAGGATTAGGTTTCCAACATTATTGTCTTTAGTTTTATTTGCAAGACTATAATGCTACAAACTATTGGTACAATGGTGTGTATGAAAGGAATCGAATTATTGTGTTAAGTTTTGTTTTCTATTACAAATGCTTTGTAATCCATTAATTTAATGACGATGAATTCAAGGAAAAATGTCAACAATTTAGATCATAGAAAATGAAGCTCTATTTTCTACTTTATTAGGTTTGAGATTTTTTTGTATAAAAAGTTGGGAACATTGAATAAGCTTTCGTATTGAAATTTAAATAAGTTGTTTTTTTACAATTTTATATCAATTTTAACAAGTTGTTGTATTATAACTTATTTTATTTTTGTATATCAAGACATAATATATTTTATTTTAACAAAAATATGGATAAAAAATTATCGATATGAAAATTATGTTGGGAAATGTATGAGAGGTACATTAGGTCCCAAATTTACCACTAAACACCAAACTTGACCTGCTTAGGGGCCACTAACAAAACTAACAAAAACTGTAACTTTCTCCCATAATGATTGCATCCGTGATTTTGTATATAGTATGCAATATATCCCGAGTATATATATAAAAAATGGAACATTTATGGAAAAAAAATTAACTAGTAGTATCATTTTCCCATAGTTCTTACATCCATGATTTTCTCCTCTCTACAATATGTCACAGATGCCTATTATATATTAAAAAAACAAAATATTTATGAACAAAGCTTAACTGATAGAGCTAATTGACTCCAGTTTTTTTTGTCTAGTGTTGAGGTGTTCAAGTTCAATGAAACTATATCTACTCCAAGAGAAGATGTCACGTCGAAATTCACTAAAGTTCCCTTGTCTATTGAAGAATCTATAGTTTGTTGGGGTTGGGATCGAACTCTTCCATTTTTTGATGGAGGGTGTTGCATTCATCCCATAGATACAAAATTGTTTGTCTTTAAGTATTTGATTACTCCATCAAAGTGAGCATTTCAGATAATTCCATTATTCTAGATTTGTAGAGAAAGCATGGTGTTTCTTAGGTATTCTAAATCCTCTTCTAGTTGGGAAACCTTTTGGATCCATCATCCTGGATTCATGGATACCATATCTTATCATGTTCACCTGAAATCACCAATGTGCATGAGAAGAAACTACACTTAGGATGAAACAATTGATACAATGGAATTGAAGATATATAATCTTCCTTACACAAGTAGCAGGGATGACTGAAAAAGATGCCATAACTAACATAATAATAATATTGCACATGAGAAGTGACTCCATCACTTGGTTTCCACCTTTTAAAATCATTGTTGGCATCTACGAAAGATATGAAACCACCAATGGCCATCCCACATTGTAGGTGAAACAAACATTGAGGTTGAGGAAAAGATTGTTCCAGTCATATGATGATATACCGAACTTGTGGGAACACATGCCAGGAATAGGTCAAGGAAATTGATTCAATAGGTTGAAACATTCTCACATTGGGTTGATTGGAGGGTCCCTTAGTTCTTTGATGATCTCCCATGGGGTACCCCATCACCATCCCCCCGCATTTCAATATATTTTTTTATTTTATCATTATTTGATGTGGGGTAACTTAACCCATCCAAGAGACATTATATCCAAGGTATTCCTCATATCCAACATGAATATGTTCTCATGGTATTACTTATTGGGATAAAGTTCCATTCATTGAAAGCATACCTTCCTAGATTCTAATGACCTAATTGGCTTGCCTCTCACCCCCCTGGTTATTATCTCTTAACACATGGAGAAAATCGATTATTCCAGAGACCATGGGATGCCTTGTGAATTATGCTAAGGATGGTTGGAAGGTGAATGTTCTTTAGCAGACAATAAAATCTTGTGTGTTTAATTTGAACATAATTAAATGATGTCCAGATAAGTTCCATATATCGATAATTGACATCTTTGAAATCACTATTTAGATCCACAAAATTTAATTCGAGATTTGATAGAATCCAGATTCATACTTATGGAATTGAAGTTATCACTTTTGGAGTTAAAACTTTCATCCATGAGATAATAAGTCGCACTTTTTTAATCGAAAATCAAACTTTTTGAATAAAAAACACACTTTTTGAATAAAAAATAACATCTTTTATTAATAAAAACACAACATTTAAATCAAAACTCGCACTTTTTGAATCAAAAAATACACTTTTCAAATAAAAATATGCAATTTTTGAATCAATATTCTCACTTTTTGGGTTCAAAACGATTCTAAAATAACACTTTTGGAATTGGAAATTGCACTTTTTGAACCCATTTTTGCACTTTTTGAACCACATTTTTCACTTTGGAAAGATTGTTTTTGAAGCATGATTTTGCACTTTTTTAGTCCGAATTTTGTTGAATATGTTCATATTTAATGAAATGGGAATTCTATAGGGATACTTATCTTATAAACAAATTTTATTGTCTTGTGATTGCTTTGTTTAGTTGGTTTACATACAAAAGGGAGTGCATTTTCATGATAAAAGGTGAAAGTTAGATTATTTTCATTTGGATTATAAAAACATATTATTTTGAAACACATAAGAGGATTTATTGTGTCTAAAATTTTAACTACCTTCTTTTCTTATGAAAGATTATAATTCTTTAGATCGCTTGAATATCTTTAATGGTGTTTGAATTTTAAGAATTCGTGTCACTTTTGATTCTTGAATAATTTATTTATTTTGAAAAAGAAATCACACAATAAAAAGAGAAATTTCACAATATAAACAACCATGTAAGTTTATTTTTAGAAACCAACAATAGCGTAGGTTCTAGGGTCTTCGTAATATGTTGGAGAGTACACTTATCGAAGGACATCAAAACAAAGCTAGGATTTAACTAAAGAGTGTAAAATCCATAAGTAATGTGAAGTAAGTGTCAAGAAAACACTTCTAACACATGTGTGAAGTGGTATTTTAAGCTAGTTCAAGTGGCCATATTATCCCCTATTAGTTGAGTTTGTGGGGTTATGTGATTCTAGAAGTTATTCATTTGTGGCAAGTCCTTGGGGTGACACCACTACTATACCAATAACTTCGTATCTAGGACTTAGTCCTACGTTCCTTACCCATTTGTAGAATCCATTTTAGATGATTGTTCCACTTGACTACCTAGCTTGAAGTAGTTTCCATAGTTTATATTCCTAGGTTTCACCAAAGTGAATGTATGGGAAAATTCTTGTGGTACCTATGACAGACGTATACCCTATTTTTCATCTCCTTGGGAAGGTATTCACCAAAGGTGATTACTTTCACCCTTGCTGATTATTGCATGATGATTAGTGTAATTGTTTCATTCAAACCTTTCTAGGTTGGAATTGTGATGTGATCATCCTACATTAAACTTTAGAAGGATCTTGTGCAGATATTCATTGATTGGTACTAGGGATTAATGACTATGTACTTATCCTTAGGAGTGTAAGTTTGCTTGTTTAAATATTTCAATAGTTTTTATTCTGTGTGGGTTTATTGTAAATAAGTTGTTAAAATTTTTACTCTATGTCAGTGTAATCCAAAGTGGTTAATAAACCTCTTTGTAAGTCTAGAAGGATCCAAAAATATCACTCGCAAAGGTAGAGTAACCTACTAAGAGGAGAATACTAGATCACATCGATCCATCCCAATAGGGAGTAGAGGAAGAGAACCTAGAATCTATAAATGATACAATGTAGATCTAGTGATTCATATAGGTTGTACAAAGAAGTATACATTAGTGGTTTAGACAGTTGATTTAATAGAATTGATAGAAATACATTTCCTCCTATTTAAGAGGACTTGGGTCCTATTGATTTTGAGGATCTCATATATCTTAATGGGGGACTAAACCAACCTCAAATCCTTCCATTTCTCCAAAACCATGAGTTTGAAACTCATCACTTCGTATCATATTACAATTACTTGTTTAGGTGGGTCGATATAGGTGACAAGGAATACATGACTGCTATTGATAGAATTCAACCCACAACCACCACTAACCCTATGGGAGGGGTCAATCGAACCATGCCATCCATAATGGGATCATCATGGTTCCTACCCTTGTCACATCCCCTCCCCTCATATCAACAATGGAAAGGACGCAACCTACACTGTTGCTAATGTCAAAACAGGAAATCTAGCCCCATGAACATAACATAAAATGCATATGCATATGTATAATTCATTAAAATATAGCAGAAGAAAATCATTCAACACACATTCAAGCATTCAACATGTTCATGATAATTTAAAAAAAATATAGTTGCAAAACTTAAATACATAAGAAAATACTTATCTTGAGAAGAAGCTTCCCCACAACTAGCTATGTCGCTGCAACATTCACTACTACATTTCGACCAAAAATCCGACGGCCGTAATGTCGGATTTTCGACACTTCCCTGTCGCATCTACGACACTTGGATTTTTTTTTAAGCGTCGGAAACTTGGCGTCGGTTATCCGACATTTGCTTAATCCGTCGGTTAAGCGACACCAAATTTTACCGTCGGTGAGATGCCAGCGTCGGTTAAGCGACACAAATAACCGTCGCTTAAGCAACGGAGATAAAAGTTAGGCGTCGGAAAAGCGACATACATAAGCGACGATTTTTTAATAAAAATGCCTAAAGCCGTCGATTAAGCGACGGGTTGTCCAATTTTTAAAAATAAAAAAATGTTTGAAGCCGTCGATTAAGCGACGGGGTTTCCAATTTTTAAAAATAAAAAAAAGCCTGAAGCCGTCGATTAAGCGACGGTTTGTGAATAAATTTTAAAAAAAATTTACCTGGAAAACCCGAGTTTAATCTGAAAACCAACCTGACTTCATATTCCTATAGAGGCGTGACTCAAGGGAAGCACAGCAAGCGGCAGAACCCTCATGCTAAACTGCCGGCGATATGAATTATACCCATTTGTTTATTCTTATAAATTGAGATATGATTTATCTGTGCGATATCAACTTGAATGAAACACTTTATTAAATCGAGTAAGGAATTAGTACGCAAGGGACGACTATCTTCAAGCTCCTGCCTTTGAGCTCAGATAGTTTGAGCCTTAAAAGGAAGCATAGGAGGATTTGCAGACTTTATGAGGATGACTCTTCCTGTAGGTAGAATTTAGCCATTGATAACCCCATTGCTTCCTTTTCTTCTTATTCTTCTGCACTTTGGGTTTCCAGTCAACCATCCTTTTTAAAAAAAATTACCTGGAAAACTCGAGCTGTTCCCTGACAAATACTCGGGAAGTCGCACAATGCAATTGTATAAACCTACTTCAAAAAACACTAATATTATACCAAGATTGTAAAATCTAATCAACCACTTCCACAGCAGACTTTGTTACCAATCCATCTCCAGTAATAATCCTTGACAAATACAATGTCCAAATGCATCATAGATGCATCTAGCAGTACCGAAGAGGAAGCCAATTTAATAGACAGACAGTGAAAGCTGTGTAATACAGAACGCTGGCAACTAAAGTGTGATAGGAGATGCTCTCTATTACAATTCGCAAGATGATGCACCCTCTGTTTATGGCCATGGATTTTAGTTGTGACTTCAAAGACATAAACATGCCCTATATTAATGATGAGAACTCCTCTGAGGGATGAAATCCAATGCCATGATCAGACCTTTCCTTCACTGCTCAGAAAAGGGTTGATAAAAATATAAGGAAACAGTTGAACAAATATATGAATCGAAACACCAACAATAGAAGATGATGATTAGCACTCATGGCAAAACAAATACCCAGCATATCAATGCCATGTTGGGTTATTTTTCAAGCAAATGCCATCTCCAAATGTACAGGTACATTTGGTTCAGACAAAAGGTCGTGCAGCATACCTAATACAACTGGCAGCACAGTTGTTACCTGCATCCTGGACTTCAACTTCCACCTCCAGTAGTGCTATCCTGAAAAGATGTGGCAGTCTGTCTGCTAGTTCAGGGAAGATATGGAGCACTTTTCAATTGGAAAAGTGATCTACATAAGCAGAAAAATACTCGCTTAATCAACCAGCTCCATCATGAGATCAAACAAATTAGAGAAAGGACTGTCCAACACCATCCCAGCAATTGATGGATCCTCTGCTCCATAGAGAAGGCTACAACAGAACAAGGCTTTAGACACTGAATGCAATCCATATAACTTGCTTTCCCTTAATTTCTGAAGCAGAAAATTGTATAATTCACTATCCATTATCGACTTGTGTCAAATAATTTCTACAATGTAATCTAACATCTGTAAGTCATTTTTTACTTGTAGTCAATTATGCATCCCGCAATGGCCATGTTGTGCAGCTCATCTAAACCTCACTTGTCCATTGGGATCACACTGTGCAGGTCCATATGGTCCCTTAGACGAGTGGACGTATGTGCAGGTCCATACTTCCAGGGCATTTCATGTGAAGATGCCTCACATAGCTACAAACATCAACATAATGTGCAACTGTAAATGCTAGAAATGCTTGAAACAGAGCATATTCAGAGTAATTATATTTGTGATTATATTCAGAGTAACTATATTTATTTGTATTCAATAGCCTATATGTCTATTACAGTGGCTGGGCAGCAACATGATAAAAATTAATCTTTGCTGATTTGAAATCTAATAATAGAACCCAAAAGAGTATGTGCATAAGAATGACCAATTAATTCTTTGCAGAGTGCAAATATTGTACACAGTCGTGGAGCATTGGTTAATAAAAAAAATACATTTTCTCACTTCTTTGAGATAGAATCCAATAAAAAAAATTGATTACAATAGACACAAAAATCAGAGCCAGTGTTCACTAAACCCCTCGAAAATTTTAATTTCTCCACTTAACACTGCCCAAAAGAATCACTTATGTATCGATAATTATTTCCCCATGAGCAGTAAGTGGATATTAGTTTTCAATTGTTTCTTTTTTAATTCTCCACTTGCATATATGATTTATGGTGCTGATGTGATGATCCTACTCTCATTTAAGCAATTGGTGTGCTGTTTGTGTGGGGAATAGTGTCTAAGATAAGGAGAAAAGTCTATGATCTTATACAAAATTGATGTGCAGGATTATATGCATTATACGATGTGATGAAAGCAATGACAATGTAGATACACACCTGTATATCATGGCTTAAAAAGAGAACATTCAAAATTAGCCAGAGTAATAAAACCTCTTGCACTTATAGCCTTCCTATGATGAGAATTGTGTTCTCATGCCATGAGAGGATATGGCAATCCTTCGCCTGAAATCCTCTAGAGATTATGGGCTTGTACATGGTGTTGGATTGAGATGTCGATGTTATGATTCTAGTCCTAGTAAGCCTGTAACATGTGGGTTTCTAGAAATAGTGGATGCATTGGAAGGGTTCACTTGTAATTTAGAACTTGTACATGATGTCAGGTTGAGCTGTTGATGCCATGAATTCTTTCCTTGGTGAAACCAGTGAGGGGGGGTTTACTAGGAAATAGTGGGTGCAATTGAGGGGCATCCTTGTAATTTAGGGCAATATTTGGCACAAAATCCGATAGAGATTATGGGCTTGTACACTATTGGAATGAGCTGTTGATGCTGTCTTCTTTCCTCATTGAAAACTGTTATGTGGTGGGGTTTGCTAGGAATAAGTGGATGTAAAGAGAAGGGTGCACTTTTAATTTGGGTTGTTTAAAAAAATTTTGCTGTATGAAGGAACTTACAAAATCAATGGTCTTGTAAATGGAGATAGCTATTCAGTCCTTTTCTTTTGTAGCAGCGATTGTATCAAGCTAAGCTGCAGGGCTATGGGGAAATATGTATGAGTCTCTGAAACAGGTGCACATTGGAAACATGACCCCCAATATTTGGAAACACAGAAACATGGTATATATAATACAAAAAATATATATAGTCACTACAGTATTATATATGTAGCACATTATCTTGGAAGAAAAAAATAATTTAGCAAACATTCTAAATGATGAACATAAATGACAGTTTAGTAGAAAACCCTTCTCTAGATTAAATTCCCAAAATGCCATTATGCAAAAAGCCGAAAATCCAAAAAACAACTTTTAGAAATGAGGCTCTATATTATCATAATCATACTTTATATACGAGGCTGTGTGTGTCATACAACATGAGCTAAAGCCTAAAGGTCATTCATCTCATCTTCATCTTCATTAAGAAAAATAGAACAAGATGAATGTTCACTTGTGGGTCATGGATTGGAAGAAGTGTTTCCAGTGCTAGTGCCACTTATAGGTTCCCCAATATTTCATGCAGTAAGAGAGAGGTCCAATTTAGAGGGCTTGGAGTCCACATCCCAATTTTTATGGGTCCCACTTGCATAAAACTGCAATAAAATTGCAGGGGCTCTGATTCCTTTCTGCTGATGAAGAGCTTGCAGCTTGTGAAGGAATATGAGTGGCCAAGTTGCAAATGCACACCATTTTTCTCCATGTCAAATCCAACATCTAAATGAACTCATGATGCTCCACTCATCCAAAGCTGATATGTCTTAATAACCATTCAATGCCTAAGGATTTCAACCCTAGTTGCACAGGAACTTGTCCTGACATTTTCAAAACTCATTCCCAGTGTTCCTGCATTTTTGGATCTTGGGAATGAGTCTGGAACACCCCCAGTTGGTTGGGAATGGCTGTGGGATCGTGGGATATTTTTGCAAAGGATCATGAAATTGGGAGCTTGGGAATGATTCCATTGGTGTTTCCTGTAAATTTTAGCCCATAAATTTATAGGCTTTCAACCTTACATGCCATTTAATAATTAACTTTTAATATGTATTTATATGGCTCCTCAAATGAGATATTTGTGGAATATCCAGCTCTGAACTACCCTTTGCAGTTCTCATTTGTCCTCCGTCTATGGTATGAATGGATGCAGCCGTCTGGTGTGCCCATGTGTCATCCATCTATTGTAATTCCCGGAATCAT
>LPNX010019137.1:219398-253738 GCA_001517045.1 Pseudotsuga menziesii | reverse complement strand
TATAAATTTACTAAATTTGAAAACAAAACTATAAAAACATACATTTACTAAATTTGAAAACAAAATTATAAAAATATACATTTACCAAATTTTATAAATTTATTAAAAAAAAATTTAAATTCCATTTAAATTTAAAATGGTTACCTCTTTGCTCCGACATTGTGACGAGGTGGGGTTGCTTTGGAGTGATGGTCGCTGTCTCTCGGTCGAGTTCTCTATCCCTCGGTCGAGCTTCATCCCTCGGTCGAGCAATTGAAAATGACATTTGGGGCCCCCGTAGCCCCTTTTTATAATTTTTTTTTAAAAAGTACCTTGGTTGAGGTATTTACTAACCCTTGGTCAAGGTTTTAATACCTCGACCGAGGGTTAAGCAATACCTCGACCGAGGGCTGAAAAAAACCTCGGCCGAGGGCTTTATAAAACATCGGTCGAGTGCTTAACAAGACCTCGACCGAGGTACGTTTTTTTGTTTTTGGCAAGATGCGCTTGCCAAAAAGTGTTACCCAGGTCCGTGGATTCACCCTTTAAGTAGATGAAAGAATTCTTAAGGGAATGAAAATAGTAGATAGGGTTTTGTATCTATAGATAGTAGAGTAAATTTATTTCAATGTTTAAAAAATTATGAAAAAAAGAAGCAGTGTTATGGTTTATTTGTGTTTAGTGTTTTTACTTGGTGTAACTAAATAAAAATGCAGGAAAATAAATAGTAAACTACACTAGAGTTACAGTAATAATACATTGATACAAATAAAAGTTTATAGGAGTTAACAGCTAAGTATGTAAATAAGTTATTAACCAAAAGGTACTATCTTTTAAAACTATTAACTAAATCTTAAAACTATTACTTAATAAAACTAGATTAGGGTTATATATATAAACCCTTTATTTATGAAAAATAAATAGAGCTCCAGAGTTAACCTTATATTCTTTACACAACTCGGAATAATTCTAAGTTACAGAATATTAAATAAAAATAAATATAAATATAAACATTAAATAAAATATAACTAAGAATTACGTATATAGGAGCTAATTATTCTTTAACAAACATGCTTATAACCTATGCAAGAAAAACCCGAGGGTCGAAACCCTAATAACTTATAACCTATGCAAGAAAAACCTGAGGGTCGAAACCCTAATAACTAATTTATCAATTTATAAATTAATTATTTAAGTTTTACCCATTTCACATTGATAACTATGTAAATAAACTTAACAAAAAGACTACAACTCATGCTTTGGAGTGTTTACAGTCTTTTTCTTAAAATAAGCCTCTTTTGTAAACAGTAAAAAAAACGCATAATTAACAGGTTAATAAACAACCATACACCTGTAATAGTGAAACTAAAGCATACAAGAAACAATGCCCAAGTAATAATTAATTTAAGAATACATTTATACAAGGGTTCTTTTCTATTAAACCCTAGCTATTATATTCTAGACTGATAAGTATAAAATTATAAATTTTACATTATGGCTGATCCATAGTCTTCATATTAACACTAATTATTTATAAAAGATATCATTAACAGTAAATTTACTTCACTGATAGTTGAAGAAAAAAACCTATTTTACAGTATTATTATGAAAAGATCGATTTGAACAAACTCGAGAATCAAAACAAGAGTCAGTTAAGAAAGTACAAAGTACAAATCATAGAATGGCGGCTAATTCCATTTTTCTTGGTCAAAAGTGCATGCAAAAAACTAAGGGAATTCGATTTTTTTATATATATTTTTCCCAAAATGTAAAGTTCATGGTCAAAAGGTGCTTTCATTTCGTGAATTTTTAATTTTGAAAGGAAGATGAGGTCTTTCGTAAATAATCAGAAATTCAAAAATAAGTTGAAGTTTTGAAGTTTATGAGCAAGTTCAAGGTTTTTCTTACATGAATGGAAATTTTTTTAGGTAAGAAGGTAAGTCGGTTGAATCCATTAAAATAATTGGAAATTTTCTTAGCTGGGAAGTAAATGGATGATCTTTCTCAATTTTACAAAATCATTGACTACATAATATGAGTTGTTTGAATTAATAATGAAAATAATATGATAAAGCTAATATTAGTGTTATTTTCTTGTTTTGGAATATGCATATCACGGTTAGATTGGATAACCAAATAAGTGTTGAAAGGGCATTTATGTAACGAAAAATATTAATAATCCTATTTCATATTTACTTATGTCAAACGTTGGTAGTAAATCGAAGAATTATTATTATTATGTAATTGTATTTAAAAAAATACTTTATATTGATTTATGTTAAAGGTTGGGAGCAAATCCAAGAATTATTATTATTATTATTATTGTGGAATTATATTTTAAACTAGAGCTTTTAGGTGGCAATGTATTTTATGGTGATTGTACAACATTAAGAGTCATTCTCCCTACTTGTGAGTAATATCAAGTCGGACTTGTGAGTCATATCAAGTTCTATGTATCCTCGTATGATTGAGATGATGATGTTGTATTGTAAATCTTGTGACTAATATCAAGGAGTAATATCAAGTTGAGTCTTGTGAGTAATATCAAGACTAGACTTGTGAGTAATATCAATTCAAGTATTCTCATAGAAGGTACCCCATGAGAATGGACCTCCAATTCTGGAGATGATCTTCTATTGTATCAAGATTGTAGGCCTCCATTTGCTGAGGAGGTTATACTATGTGATATATTGCTAGTCATGGTCATGTGTTATAAGTCTACTTTAGGGCTTAGCTACCCCTAGAGTGAATTACTTTAGCATATGACTATATGGCCCGTGATAATATATATGATCATTAGTATGTATGGGATAATTCTTCCGAGTATGATATGATAAGATGGAAAAATAATACACATATGGACCATGCATTAATTATTTAATGATAATGAGATAAAGCATAGAGAAAGAGAATTTGAATTTCCCATGCAAATGTCCGAGAGAACTCAAGTTGTAAGCTTTAGTAAAATATGAATGTCTCAATCAATGCCTTAGTCAAAGCATCAATTGAGCTATTAATGAATGTAATCAGTTAAGTAAAGAAGAGCTTAATGTTCATTAATCAACATGCATCAGTTAACTAAAGAGATCCATGCAAAAGTTAATAATAGAAATTGTGCATGGATGGCACTAAGAGTGAAGCATTGATGACACTTAAGTTAGTATGTTAACTAAGTGATCAACACTCAATTAAATATTGAGTTCAAGTCAATTATCATTTAGTTCAAGTAAGTTAACATTATGTTCAAGTCACTTATCATTCAATTCAAAATAGTTAACATTCAGTTCAAGTCAGTTCACTTTCAGTTGAAGACAATGAACATTCAATTAAAGCTAATTGAGGAAAGGAAGAGCGCTAATGTTTGCATGGAGGGAGTTCTAGTTAGCTCCTCCTTGTGAATGTGCTATGTAGTGCTATGAGTATGTCTACTAAGCCTCATATGCGCTACCTTCTACATGCTAGGGTTTTTGGATTGTTACTAATATGCTAGGCATATGGCAAGTTCAATACAATTGCATACATGTTTTTTTGCAGGGTTGCATTGGATCTCTCTTCTCTACTCTGAGGTGATATCTCTTACTGAACAATCTACTTATGTGTTGTAGACCATTCTTTGCAAATTTATCTATCATACTCAAAGAATTGTTAGTTTTTTAATCCTTCGTATTTTGAGGGTTTTCCCAGGGTATATCTTGTCTCTTATGGTTGATTTATGGAGTTTATTTATGAAGATGATTTATGTGGCTGATATATTGGTGAGATTTACAAGTGGCGGATATATTTATGAGATTCACATGTGGCTGATATATTCATGTGTGGCTGATTTAAGAGATATATATGTGATGAAAATGATTGATAAAATTTTTAAAATTCAAGCTTCTCTAATTTTGATCGAACATCAACATGGTATCAGAGCATAGGGAGTGAAAGAACTTAGTTTTGTGTAGGTAGATAAGCCTACGCAGATCTTAAAGTGTTGAGCAAATTATTGCATCCATGATATCAATCTTCATTTGAATGGAATACTAACTTGAAGACACATCAAAATTCAACACATGGAAAGAGAGGGTGTTGAATATTCTTGAAGAGCATGATCTTGATTCATTTTTGGCCACTATTGTGGAGGATCCTACCCGTTGGTGTCCTTTCCACTAACCCAAGTTCAGATTTCTCTATTTATCCAACAAATCCCAAGATATCGTCTTGATAGAGCGTAACCCAATCAACAACACCTGCAAAGGTGAAGTATCACTCGAGATATCTATGGGGACTTCCAGAACCAAGTTTCTACAGTTACGGAAGGGGGTTTCTTGAAGACAACATTAACAAGCATTTGAACCAAAACGTAGGGATGGATTACTGTCAGCACGTACACATAAGGAAAGTAGACCGATCCGTCAACACATATGCAACATCTAAAAATATACAGATTAAAGCATATCTCCCATCATTATTATTAACATTCCATAATACTATCTCAGTTTAAGTGAAAAAAACTCATCAATATTCAAACACAATACATACAAACATCAAAGACACAAATATTTAACGTGGAAACCCATACAGGAAAAACCACAAAAGCGCTCTTCATTTGGCATGAGTAATCTTGGAATGCTTTTGGTCTGCACACACATGAGCTTGCAAACTTCTGTCAGAATATTCTTTATAATGGATGAGTTTTCTCTATCTTTCCTATTCTCTCATGTCTTATTTCTTCTTTTTGTCGACCTCTTTGACGAGATCACAAGTTGTGAAGGTTGTCCGCACACATCTCTTAGATGGACATGACCACTTTCTCCCTTTCTAGCCAACGAATTAATATCTACATATCACACTCATAAGGATTTAGCGATCATCTGCACACAGCTTGAATCAACCCTATATACTTCTTACAATTCTTGTTCCAACCATCGACTAGTTCTTAATTGACAGTCAACTGGTTGATCTAACTAATCCAATAAATCTTGCTACATTAATAAAGGTGCTAACGACCCAATTTACAGTCATTCCCATTCCCGAAATAGAGTATTATTCTAACTTAACTCACTGTTACATTTATTGTTTCCTCAAAATACGTAAAATTCCTGTTTTTATTTTCTAGAATTTTTTACAAATCTGTCAATAACATTTTCTTATTTTGTCCATAAAAATGTCTTATTTTAAAGAATAAATTGCAAAATGTATATGTTTTTCATTATAACTTGCTTCTAAATGTATGTTATTTTTTAAAATTTCTAAAAAATACACTTGAAAATATAAATTAAAAATACATTACGACAAAGATGATTCAAAGGCCCAAAAAATGCCTCAAAATGAAAATGTGTGATATTGGTATCAACCCTTTTTGAAATGGAGGTAATAATAGATATCAAAATTAGGAGGGAGGAAAATGAGAACTGTGTCGAGTTCTCGTTTCATAGTATAATTAGTTTTAAGCGTATGCAAAAAGCGTCTCTATTTTATTTCCCTTATATTTTGGGGTATTTTAATTGAAATCTTGGAATTAGATTTGCATGGATTATGTTGTTCCAAAATACTTCGTTGTTTAATTCCTTTCATTCACCACCAATGAACACCCATTTCTTTAGAGTTTTCTTTTGCATGGACCGACATGTAGACAAGGCTTTCTATGGTCAAAAGTATGACAAACAATTTACAGTATCTGTACCATTTATTTTGTGGCAGTGAAAATCATTGTCATGAATTATATTGTTCAATATTGAGCGTTGTACCTAAATCTTGTTTTCAATGAAAATCAATATTTCCTTCACACGATAAGCATAAGTCTAGCTTTAGTTTGGTTATTAAAATTAAAATGATTCATTGCTTCGAAGAATAAACTTTTTGAGGAGACAACCTTGAACTTATTTAAAATAGGTATTATGGTGAAATTATTTTATGATTCTTGTTAATCTATTGCAATTTCTTAGCCTATTATATTTTTAATCTAAGCTTTTCTGTTGAAATATGTATCAAGTTTCAATACTGTTGGTATCAGTTGCATCACACTCATTACAAATATTTTAGTGGTCTATTAAATGTGTGTAGCAGCCTTGTCAAGCTGGGATATCCCATCTTGTTACAAATGATGACAATCAAGTAGCAATTTTTGCAAGTTGTAGCATAAAATTTAAGGGGAAGCCAGTAACTATGTTCAGTTAAAATTTAATTTTATCACTTTACTAGATTGTGGTAATGTGTTAGATTTTCATATTATCTGCATTATATGCAATGTCTTTGACGAGTAAATTCCTCAAAGATGTATAATCTTTGACAAGGATGGCGATCAAGGATGCATTCCTCGTTAAAGATGCGTTGAAATTATTATGTTGGTATTTCAATAGGCACATTAGCACTTTTTCCCATGGAATTAGACAATTGGTGTTGTAGGAAGAAGGACATCATCGAGACCATATAAGAGTGGTTGGACAAAACAGATTTTGATTGTAGACAAATTACATGTGCTTGCAATAATTGTAGCAAAAAGGCTAGGTGAAAATATCACTAGCAATAGAGATAGAAGAGTAATTTTGTTTGATATGTAGAAGGGTAATTTTGCATTAGTATTAGTAATATTTATTTGTTGAATTGATATTAGCATACAAGAAGTGAGGTATAGACAAGTGTCAATCTTTTTCCTTTGCACCTTGCTAAAGGATCTAACCAAACAGGTGATGGAAAAGGTTATTCTTTTCCCATAGTGAAGGGAGCGACCTCATTGCTCAGGGTTGGGTTATCACTACCTTTATTATCCTCATGTAAGTGACAAGTTTTATTCATCTTCCTATTGGCTTGCTCTTGTTATGTAGTTAGTTGAGATATGTACAAGACAAACATATCCCTTTGGGAGAGGAGGATTAATCTAAATTAATAACCTCCTTGCTTCGCTAGTGCAACATATTAGCCCTCTCAAAGGAGGACCTTTAGGAGACTTGTATAATTGGCCATGTTGGAGCCTATGGTTTATCGTCCTAATAACTCAGTCTCATGTCTCCAATAATCCTAATAACACCATCAACTACAATAATAGCAGCTTCAACAACAACATTGGTGTGGCATACATCCTACATATGTTATAATTATATTGATGGAATTTATATTGATGTTATTTCCTACATAACATAGTTTTATTAGCATAAATCTCGGTAGTAGTTTGGCAGTTGAATGATCTAAATTTCTTTTGAGAAGACATGGGATGTAAATTTTTAATATTATAATTATTATGATCTTCTAATTTGTGGTAAAATGTAATGTTGGTAGGGATATCAGTCACACAAAATGGAGGAGAAGCATAAGTTGTTTAAGATGTTAAGAATATTACCACTTTATATTTTCCATGATTAATTAAGTTTACCAAAAATTAGTCTTTGTTCAAGTGGATCATATTATATAAACCGGGTGAAAGGACCAATAGAAAGGGTAAAAGCAGGATAAAGGGTAGAAAAGGTAAAGGGATCACTCGCTTTCATATTTTCCTTTGTTGTAATTTAAAAATGTTTCCATATTATATGGAGCCCTTGGTTTTGATACTAGTGAATCATGTCATTTCCCCTAGGATTTTAAAATTAATGTGAATCTCATGAACCTCAGCGGGGAGTCTAGATTTGAGCCTTTTACACCCCTTGGAATTTCCATTGATGTGTTAAATCATAAGTGATATTGGTGTTAGGATTTTGGATTTGCATGCCATGGATGACAGTGAACTGCTTTCTGAGGTTTGTAAAGGCATATTTGTTTTCTTCATTTTTAGACATAGCATATGGTCATGTGATTCTATCCTAAAGTTTCTTTAGCTTTTTTATCTTGTATCAAATGGTGCCTAGCCATTTTTATGAAAGTACCACAATATTATAGCTATGGGTTAGAAAGCTCCAACTTGTTACCAGGTTCTTCTTAGTTGTGAATTATGTGAATGTTAGCCCATCCAAAAATATCTACGAAACATTGTTGTCTTCTGTTTGGGATTTTGTTGATTCTTACATATCATTATTTCAAATAAGAGGGAAAGCAAATTCTCTTATAAAAATAGAATGAAGGAACTAGTAACGGTGGTTCATTCTCCAACACTTTCATTTTTCTGTAGGTCATATTTTAATTTTGGGCATTTCTATATATGTATTAATCCATTGTAGATTAGCCTATGTTAATGTTCAGATCATCTAAACCATAAAAATAGTGTCCCAATCTAATATGTTTCAAATCCAAGGGTGGAGTGCCTTATACTTTGTTTCTCCATTCATGACCTAACCAAAGATAGATTTCTCAAGAGAAGAGAAATCTAAAAGATTCCATAGAAAACATATAAGATTTGCACACCACTCACTTTGAGAGAGAAGAGTAATTCTGTAAATAATAAAATATTGAGAAAAGAGATTTTACAATTTCCTCTCTAACCTAAAGTTCAAAACAAGTATGAGAGAGGTTTACAATGAGCTTTTTTAGGAAGACAATGAGTCTCGTGAAGAAGTCTATGGATGATGATGGTCAAAAGAAGAGTTAGATTAATGAGATTATTCTTGTTGGTGGAAATACTCGTACTCCTAAAGTTCAACAACTTCTCAAGGATTTGTTTGATGGAAAAGAGTCAAACTAGTTTGTAACACAGACGAGGTTGTTGCATTTGGTGTATCTATTCAATGTGGCATTCTCAGCAAAGAAAGTGGAGACAACTTTAAAGGTAAAGTAGGTCAATAGTTTTTTCATTTGGCCCTTCATTTCCCTATCCTACAAAACTTATAGATTATTTCCTCGAGGTACTACACCATATATGTGCCAACTTGGTTTTAGTTCCCCTTTTCATCCTTCCTTACCCTCCAACCCTACAACCTCTTAGTGTATTATTGCACCTTCTTGGGGAAATTGCTAGTTTATTTAACAAAATTTAACTACATAAGATTAAATTTTATATTAAAACTTGATCATGGATTGGTTAAACTAGAAATTTCCTCAAAGAGGTGCAATAATACATTGACAAGTTATTGTTGGAGGGTGAAATGGTTGAAAATTAGGAAACTAAAATCAAATTGGTGTTTTGGGGGAAAAGCCCAAAAGAAAGTACACGAAATAAAGTTTGCTTGAGGTGTAGACCTAGGGTAGTACCTTTATTAACTCACAAAGCGTCTACCAACTTTGTAGGGAAGGACAAGGAAAGGTGAATTCAAGGATTTTATGTACAAAATAATATTAATAATTTATTTCCTATTTGCAAATTGGGTGAGTTTGATCTAAGTTGTGTCCTTGCAAAATATGTGGGATAAACGGATTTAAAATACTTTAGTAATGGAATTGTGCTTATTTTTACTCAACTCCTGCAAGTGAAAAAGTAACCACTACTGATTTTATAGCCATGAAAAATATTCTATTTTGAATTAGCAAGATGTAGAAGCAAGTGAGTGAGAATAAGAGAAGCTCAAAGGAAGAGGTAGAAAAGCTTGAAGGAGGAATAAGGATGTCAGGTAAACATTATGTAGCTATGAAAAGTGCAAAGGTCAAGCAAGATGGAGAATTATGGTTGTTTCAGGACTATGATAAATGCTTTGATATTAAGGAAGAAAATGAGGAAGTGGAGACATTCTATCAGTGATACACTGGTAGGAAAATCATTCCATGATGTCTGTTGTGCACTTGGTATCTATATATAGATAAATTCTAGAGATAAAAAAATCAGAGATATTTAGAGTGAATTATATTGTTGTGAAGTGTCAATTATCTCTAGCTCCTTCGGTTAAGGTGTGGGTCTCATCACGAGGGAAACCTGAGTTCAATTACCCTTAGGGGTGAGCTAGTTGGGAGGAGACATAATCCAACCATGTTAAGGGTTTGTGTGTCCCAGGCTGATTGTGATCCTCGGGTGACTTTGATGGCTTAGATGCCCCTAGGTTGCGGTTATTAACTATTGGTTCATTGATTTCACCCCAGCATGATGGGAAATTGAATTAAAAAAATGAATATCATTGTGAATCATAATTCTTCATGAAATTATCCCACCAATTTTTTTCTGCAAGGAGAAAAGTTGAATGATAATAAGAGGCCCAATATATGAAATATGGAACAAAACACCATCAAGTAACAACAAAAATTAATTCAAGGCCAGCTGTTCGACAAAGGGCGTGGGTGTGTGCAATAAGTTGAGGGACCTTTTAGATGCATTCCTAATTTTTGGAAAACACTCACAATACATAAAAACAAAATGCTCTCACGTTATGTAATGCTTGGTTTGGTTAATCTCGAGCGTGGCATGTCATATGACACGTAGGTTAGGCTAGGAAAAATGAGCATGTGTTTTATAGTTACAAAACATGCACACGTTTTATAGTTACAAAATGCATATGCATTATGGAGAAGAAAAAAGCACATGCATTATGGAGAAGCAAAACACACACGTGTTTTGGAGAAGCAAAACACACACGTGTTTTGGAGAAGGAAAACACGCATGCATTTTAGAGAAGCAAAACATGCACGCGTTATGGTCAACCACAAAAAATGGTTTTAGTGCATGGATAGGGAAATGAATAAAAACAATAGTTTTCATTATCAACACTTAGGACCTATAGTAATATTTTAGCATCATCAAGAACAACATCTCAAACAACCATGCCTAACCTCCCAAGAGCATAATTTTTCTTTGTGTTGTAATATGGACACCATTAGGAGGTTTTAAGAACTAAGTATGGTTCAAATTCCCTTGAGCATGCTTGAGGGAGGAAACTCAATAATTATGTCCTAAAGGTAGCTTTTAAGGATTGAGGTCCATGAACAAGGCATCGTACCTCCACCTAGGACCTCCATATATAATATTTTGCATCTAAGAGAGAATATGCAGTGCATTAGAATTCTCTTTGCACTAGAAACATATCTATAGAAATGGTTGAGGGAGGAAACATAATCCTTAGGCCATAAAGGAGTCCTATAAACACATAGGGCCAAGAACAACACCTCAAACAAACACACATGATGTTTTAAGGGTATCCTCAACCATTAACTTGGGATATGGCTATGATTAGGATTTTTTTAGCTTTAGATATGGGGGATAAGGTGTCAATCATGTTTGGTACATAAAGCTTTAATTTTAGGTTGTAAACCAGCTTTTAGGACTCAAGTTCCATGAACGATACCTTGAATCACCATAGATGACCTCTCATGTTGACAGTTTTGTTTTGATTGGGATATGGAAACCATTAGGGGTTTCTAAGTACTATGTATGTGTCTTGGGACCTTATACATAATAAGGGAGGAAACCTAGGCCTTATCCCATATAATATGCTTCTATCCATATAGATCCAAGAATGATGTGTTGAACAACATCAATAGATCCTTCCATGGTTTCATTTACCTTGAAATGGGGATACTAGTTCCATTAGAACATATTTAGCACTAAGTACGTATATTAGGCCCCTTCACATGCGTGGGGGGAAACACTTGGTCCTTAGGCCTTAAAGGAATTTTTTAACCATTTAGGGCCAAAATTGATGCCTCCAATCACCACACATGACATCGAAAGTGAATCATTTGAATCTTAATTGGGATATGCATACCATCATCAGTTGTTGAGCACTAAGTATGCATCTCAATGCCATGGACATGGTTAGGGGAGGAAACTATTGCCTTAGGTCCTAACTAAAGCTTCTAGACATCTAGGGATAGGAAGGATGCCTTAAAAAACCACACATGGAATCTCATAGATATATTTGGACTATGAATATGGATGTTAGTAGAATTAGGTGGTTTTGAGTAGCAGGTATGGGACCTCTGAGACATGATTGAGGGAATATGCTTGTTCCTTAGGCCACAATGGAATATTTGAGGCACCCATGTTAATGAATAATTCCTTTAAGCACCGCAGATGGTCTACTCAAGGTATGCTTGGTCTCTAAGAAAATATGCACATGCATTTGAGAGGTTTTGAGCATTAGATATGGGTATTAAGGAATCAACATGGTCAAGGGAGGAAATCCAAGACTTGATCCCTAAATAATATTTTTGGAATCTATGGATACACATGTGCCTTACTCACTATCCCTCTATGCCTTACTCACTAGCCCTCCCCGCCTTTGTATTTCCATGTCTCACTATCTCTATGTGTATGTGTGTGTCTATTTCCCCCTTCTCACTCAAAACCTCCCTCACTCTCTCTATATCTATGTGTGTGTGTGTGTCCCTCATTCACTCCCCATCTCTCAAAACCTCTCTCCACCTTCTATATAACTCCCTCACTATCCCTCCCTCCATGTCACTCTCTATATCATCCACCCCCCTCCCTATTTGTCTCTCACCCCCCCTCCCTCTCTCCCACACCCTCTCTCTCTCTCTCTCTCTCTCTCTCTCTCTCTCTCTCTCTCTCTGTGTGTGTGTGTGTGTGTGTGTGTGTGTGTGTCCCTCCCTCACTTCCCATACCATAATGTTTGTCTTTAACACCATTTCTCTCTCTCTCTCTCTCTCATGTGTGAACCTGCCCCTTTATCTCCTTGTGTCTATCCCCCCGTCACCCCTTTCACACACACACACCTTTTATTGCACCCTCAATATCTCTTTCCTTTACTCTATCTCCATCCCTCCCTCACCCCTCTCCTCCCTCTCTATCGTATTATCTCTCACACTCTCTCCACGTCATTCTCTCTCTCTCTCTCTCTCTCTCTCTCTCTCTCTCTCTCTCTCTCTCTCTTCAAATTATCCCTTCTCCTCAACCCCCTACCTCATTATGACCCCTATTCTCTGTTTTATCGCATCTCATTCCCATCTCTTCAATTTTCCCCTCCTTCTCCTCTCTCCTCCAACACATCCTATTCCTCCTCTAATACTCCATAACCTTTCCATTCACCAATCCTCTCTCTCATCAAACCATCACCCACTTCTTGCTCTCTACCTTATCCCCCTTTGTTACTCAAGTCTCGTGTACTGCTTCTAAACCTATATGTCTTCAACACCTCTTCTCCTCATAATAATTCTCTCAATCCTCACTCCCCTTCACCCTTGTAACCCATAATGTTTCCATTCCATTCATCTTTCTCCACTTGAATTTACAACATCCTCCTAGGAAATTTACCCTTCCCCACCCCCTCTCAACTATTAACCATCCCCACTTGAAATTTTAACATCTTCCTAGGCCCTTGACCCTTCCCCACCCCCTCTCAACTATTAACCATCCCCATCTGAGCTTCCAACATCCTCCTAGGCCCTTGACCCTTCCACAACTCCTCTAAAATATTAACCATACATTTGATATATTACATATAGGGATATATTTTTATCTCTACAAAATGTGTGTGTGTGTTATAGAACTACATAATGTGCATGCGTTTTACAGTTCTATAATGCGCACGCATTTTGTAGTTCTATAACGCGTGCACGTTTTGTAGTTCTATAACGGGCACATGTTTTCCAATTCTACAAGGGCGGGAGATGTAATTTCAATTTAAACATGCCAATTCAATTGCTCGCATGTCACCAATAGTCCTATGTGTATGGTTTGGAGTTTGCTTCGGTAATACCAAACTTGTGCTATGGTATATGATAACCATAGCTAATTAGGCATTTCTTCCATTTTCTGAAGAATTCATTGTTTACGCACTCATTACAGTATGCTACACACAATAATTTTTGACGAAATATTAAACATAAATATCATTTTTTTTGCAGATTCTAAATATGTAATTTTTATTAAAAAATATTATATTTTCCTATTTTTTTCAATTTCTATTGTGTCCTAACTCCTTAACTCAAAAAACATGTTAGTGTGTTTTGCATAACTTTTTCAATTCTTAATCATTTTAAAAATAAATTATATAGTGCCGCCAGAAGACACTGACCTCTACATTCTATAAAAAACCCATTTCATGATTATTTCATTAAGACCTTCAAAGGCTACACCCACAAAAGACGTACCGTTTTCAAGGAATGATCACTTAGATAATTATAAAAAAAATTAATAATTTTATTTTTGAAAACTAGTGCTGCACTAGTGCTATATGTTCTCTACATGCCTGCAAATTTTTGTATGCCGAAAGCATTATTTAGGCCCTCAAAGGCTGCACCCACAAAAACACATACCTTATCATTTGCCTAAAAAATAAAAAGTGGTTGTTAGAAAAAATGAAACTTGACATAGTTATAAAATTTTTCAATACATAAACCTTGTATATTTCGAAGCATGATTCAATTTCCTACATTTAATCTTATTTACTCAAAGCAAGATATTTTGTTTAAGTATCTCAAAAAATACAATTAAGTTGAGGGATGCCTGATTTTTCAGTTTTCTATTGCATCTAACGTGCCAAAAGTGACCCTCATTAGCTTGCACTCACCGGCGTAGCCAAGACGGACTTCCATCAGTGTATTGCATGTCCAAGGGATTTGGATCCAACATACTATTCATATACAAAAAAAATCCTTACTCTTTAGCCACCTTACTTGCACCCAATCTCTATGTGTCGTTAGTGTGGTGTGACTGACAATGAGATTCCAAATAGCCCTGTAAAACAATTTTGATTAATTATGTTAAATTAGTGCTTAGTTTTCATTTCACTTAACCTTAGTTTTTGCTTATTTAGATTCATGTAGCCTTGGTAAAATGTTTCATGTTTTTTGTTTCTATGTATTTGTAATTTTGAAATCCCTTATTCTAAATTTGTGTGCATTAGGTATCCATAATAATTGTGCTTAGATTCAATTTTAAAATCCCAAATTGTAAAGTGCCTTCTTATGCCTGCATAAGGATTGAATTCCATGCATATCAAGATTTATGGATTTACATAATTTTTGAGTGATCAAAACTCCCAATCCCTTCTCTCATATTTTCCTTCTAAGTGCTCTTTGACTTATTCCTATCTTCAATTGTGAATGTTTATAAGCTCCAAATTCAATGTGATCTTTTTGTGAATCTTAGCTTTAACCTTAATCCTGCAAACAAAATTTACTATGCTAATATTTTTTGAAATGTTTTAGAACATATTATTACAAAACTCGTTTGTATGACAACATGCAATCCTCCATTGGTGAATAGTTAGGTATTTGCTAATGTTTGATTGCTAAGAACTTCCCAACATTAGCATGATGAGTTTGAATACCCAATATTTTATGATTATCAAACGTCAATTACAACATAATTTTCATATAGATACCATATAGTAATTCAAATTGTACTTTTCCACCACCACTTAAAGTTCTAAAACAATGTAACTTCAAAAAGATCCATTACTATTTGTATTTATGTAAACTTGAATCTCAAATCCTAGTTTTTTACTTTTTATTTGAGGATTATGTCAAATAAGCATATGAATTGGGAGTTTTTAGTTAATATATATATTTTTTATGTGGTTATCTAACCTTAATAATTTCTGTTAAGGGACTTGTCTTTAATATGCTAATTTATATGGTAGTGATTTCTTATGCTGAACTTCAACCATCTATATGACCATTCCTTTATTACAAGAATCTTTTTAACTTTTGTATTCAAGATTTTACTTTTCTTCTAGCATATAGGTGTACTACTTTTGTTAGTTGGATTTGAAGTGTAGCCATTGGAGATATTGGATGTCTTCCTTGCTTAGAATATTCAATATGATACTTGGAATTTGATTATGGTTAGATTTTTTTTTGTTTCACCGACAATAGGTACTCATCTACTAAGTGTCTTGTTTTTATCTCATGCATCAACGAAAAATGATAGAGCCAAAGAAAAAATAGTGTCTTTTCCTTTGACAGAATATGCAATTAAGATATAAAAACTATTAGTCCAGTTTACATGATTTTTTTTTGCTACTAGCATGGTTACAAGAAAAATGAAATGCATTCTCCTATGGAAAAGTATCCAATTAACGTGTAAACCCACAATTTTAGTTTTTTAAAGACTTCTTTCTAATACTAGAATAATATTGCCTATTATATTTCCTTTTAGTTTTTGCAAAATTCCTATTTGCATGAGAATGCAATTTATGATAGCTAAAAGACTATTGTTTTTCTTTTACTTCATTGCAACCATATTTTAATGTCATAAATGAATTACAATATTCTTATATTTTGATGTAGAAATCCTGTATATTATGATTGTATTCAAACTAATGGACTTTCCTATAGCCTATAGTTTTGAACAACGTTCAAAAGCATATGGATGCACATTCATGACTTATGTTGATTGGTCTTTGTTGTTTATTTCTTTCTTAATCTTACATTGTTGTTACAACATAATCAACTAAAAATAATAAAACATTGTTACTTTGTGTTTGTTGTTGTGTATGAAATCAATGAATATAAATATGAGAATGACAAGAGCATGGTGAATGATTGAACTCTCAATAAACACCATGATTATAAATATGTTTCTAAATTTATTATGTACTCTTAATTTCTTAATTTCACATGTATTTCATTTTACATCAATAAATCAAATTACTATATCCAAACCATTAACTTAACCATTAATATACTGTGTTAAACAACTTAAACAACTTATAAAAATCTTTTTATAATTTATATAAGATTCTAACAAATTTGTTAAAACGTCTCAATATTATTTATTATTCTTTATAACTACTTAATGACATAAAAGGCACTATTATTCACATATACAACATATTATGTTTTACTTTATATACATTTAAATATATTATATATATATTCCATGGAAAATTAAAATATATTGTATAATTCCTCATTTTAAAAAACAACTAAGTATTCAATTTCACATAATATGTTCAGTTCTTAGTTCTTATAAATGCATATCTACTGGAATTACAAGCAAATACAACCATGTGAAACAAGGATACCCCTTTTACTTATGATGTTTGAACATAATATATTAATCCCTAAAGAGGCTAAAAGTTTTTTAGCTAAAACACATGATATATGATCAAGTTTTAGATAGGTGAGAGGGTTTTTAAATATTGATGAAATTTGGGATACAATTAGATCAATTTTATAATATTAAGCTTAAATTTGTAAAATGCATTGATGATAAGGAAGGGTGTGAATTAAATGTGTGAAGAAAATATGTTTTCGATTTTGAAAGGCAATCTTCTGATTTGTATTTATTATTTTTTTTATCTACAATACACAAAAACATATATTGAATTTAGTTTTTTTATTTTCCAATTAAAAGGTTAACTTTATAGAATGTATCTAAGAGTTAGATATACATTATGTTGAATGAAATTCAAAAATTATTCAAGGTTTAGTATATGTACTTAAAATGTAAGGATGCTAAGAAAGGGAATTGGATAATGGAAATGGAATATGAATAGTTTTTTTTTTTCTCCATGACTATTGATCCTGGGTTTTATCATAGTTGGAAAACTCCATTGCATGCTATTATTATTATCAAATGATTTATAAAACATAGTTTTGTTGGCTTAGTGAAAATATGTGAATCCACCCTCAAATTCCATAAGGACAAACTTGATATTATGTGTAACTAGTTTAAAGGATTTTTACAATGTCATAAGGTTTTTATGTCTAGATATGTTAAATTATCACTCACATATGCTTCCTATGATTGAACTTATTTTTTAATTCAACATATCCTCCATAATCGTTAATAAATCCTTGATTTAACAAATTCTTTATAATTAATTGTAGTTAACATTACTAATGTTTGACCCGGACACATGGGGCACAGGTAAGACGGGGTGATTTGAACTCGTGACCCCCATTTACAACATGTCCTTCATATCAAGTGAATCATCGATTGAGCTATACCCCTACAGGTAGTTATCATTACTAATGTTAGTTCCACCTTCATTTAATAATTATTTATGAACTTATGGTTTCTATTGCAATTACATGTTATCTCTCCCCAATTTTTTCCATAAGAAATGGTCCAAGTCTCTCGTGATAAGAAGAGTACAAGTTGGGGAAACAATCTAAACTTAATCCTGGAACAAAAATATATTTTGATAAACAATTAGAAAAGTGCCTTTCACATATGAATCCAAACTCCAACAACTTGGTCCCTAAATCATTGCTTATAACATTTCAAAACATGCCAATGGAAACATAAAAAAAAATGGAGGCTTGGCAAGGAGGGGATTGAAATCCTAAATGTATCAATTTGACGATAATTGTCATTCTTGATGAGGTTGGATTTCCTAGGAATCTATGGACAACCCTACATAAGATAATTTTGTGATCTTTGTTCCCGACATGTTTATGATATATCAAATAATATATTGCATTGAAACATGGAACTGATTTCTCAATTTTTTCTTCTTCTAATTAATATATCCTATTGATAGCATAATTGGCGTGACTCTAAAAGTACAAATGATTATTACTTAAAATAATGACAAATTGATATTAATAGATATGGGCATCAACAATTTTTTTATTATTGTAAATGCTTTAATATCGGCTTGAACAATACATATATGATACAACAATTTTAAGTATTTTTTGGATAGATCAATAATATGAGATCTTCATTCTCAACACACCAAAATGCATAGGTCGTGTAGATTTTTTGTTAGGACAATATAATTTTTGAAGAATTTATTAAAAAAAATGAACAAAGTCCTATAACAATATATATATAGAAAACACATCTCAAGATTGGAGAACATCATCAATTTTTGGAAAATAATATTTTGTTTTCTACCACATCAAATTAATTGCATTATATTATTGTGAAATTGGAATATATGACTCTTACAAATCAATCAAAATTCCAACCTCATTAAATACTACTTTTGTTTTTCAAAAACTATTTCAATTCTTGTATGAAGTGAGCGTGTATTACATTAGTGTGAAGTTAATAAGTTCATTACTCCTCACATATCAATAACACAAAATTAACTAATAAAAAAAACATAATAATAAATGGAATTAAAACCTTTATAACAAATAGAATTAAAACTTTTACATAGTAAAACTTAATAATATTAAGGTTTTTCCTAATCAATATGTAAACCTTTGTTTTATTTCAATCATATGATTAAAAATGACAACTTTTCTTCTTTTACCTTTTTATGTATGTATATTTATTCAATTTATAAAATAATAAGATACATAGCATTTTGTATTTTGAAATAATTTCTATTAGTACAAAGTTTCTTTTTTCTTATTTTGTAAATTATTTTATTTTAAAATTTAAATAACATTTTATTTATTTTATTTTAAAATTTAAATAACATTTTATCATAATCACTAAACCATATTATGATTTATTAAAAAGTTATTTGCAAATTATTTTATTTTAAAATTTAAATAGTATCCTATCTTAACCATTAAACCATAACATTTAACATAATTTAATAGAAAGTGATAATTCAATTTTATATTAAAAAGAAAATTGTATTTCAAACTTTACACTCATGGTAAACAGACCACAAACTTTAAAGATTGATTTAGAAAATCAATTCTCATTGGTTTTGTATTTCTTATTTTTTAAAGCCTGATTTTCTAAATACAACTTTTACATAATATTTTTTTATATAATTTAATAATATTTTTTAAATTAATTTACTTGTATTTCTTATTTTTTAAAGCCTGATTTTATAATATTTTTTTATATAATTTAGTGAGACCGTTTCTTTCAAGTTGTTGTGTCTGAGAGGGGGCTATGTGATTTTATCAACATCAACATTGAAATATTCAGGTATCTTCAAATATTCAATTGTTTAGATGGATGAATATTGTTCATCGGCCACTGAGTCTGCCAAAGCTCTTTTTGGTTTCATAATTTTGAATTATTTTGTAAACTTTTTTCTTCTTTTTGGGCTTCCACTTTTAAAACAGAATTTGCTTTGGTGTAATTCGGGAAATGAATTTTAGTAGCGTTTCCAAGTGGGTTCTGTAAATTGTAAATACATTTTGGTGGTTTTGATTCTTAATATGGATTTTTTATATTACTTTTATTTAAGCGTTTGTAAGTTTTTAACATGAAATTTTTCATTATCAATTAACATTATTATGAAATATAAATGGAGTTTTCTAAGTTCTGTATTTTATTTTTTGAATTTTGTAGTCGGTTTTGGTGGGAGTTTTGTAATTTATTTTGGTACAATTTAAATTTTGAAGTGTTCAAATTATGTTTTTAAATCCATAAAAAAATAAAAGAATCAACACTCTCAAATACCTAATAACACCCAAATTATGTAATTTTCATGACATATAAGATTATACAATTTTTATCACTATTCTAAATTTTTTTACAAATTTCAAACCAAACTTTAAACAAAACAAAATTAAAAATATACTTAAAAAAATTAAAAACTTAAAATATTTAAATTACACCTATAAATAAAAAAGATAAAACTTTATAAAACAATGCAATTTATTCACCAACTTGAAAATGATAAAATATACAACACAATCTCTACATAGAGTAATAATAGTTAGGAAATCTATAAAGCAATGCAATTTATTCACCAACTTGAAAATGAAAAAATATACAACACAATCTCTACATAGAGTAATAATAGTTAGGAAATCTATAAAGCAATGCAATTTATTCACCAACTTGAAAATGGTAAAAAAAAAATTCAGAAGAAAAAATAGTGTCCTTGGTATTCATATTGAATCAAAGGGCATAATACATAATTGGTGTGAGACCAAAGCAGACATCAACGAGAGTGATGTACCGAGCCGACAAGAAGAATGTTCAGACCATAAAGGTCTATACTTAGCATACAATGAGGGAGAACATAGAGATCTCCAAAAAGACAATCATACATCTATCCGAGATTACAAAGAGAATCCAGAAGACTCCTCCAAGAGGTGCATCATCATAGATCGTAGATGGATAAAAAAAAGTTCCATAACCAGTACCATAAAGAGAGATAGATTCTAGCTTCAGTACTAAAAATAAAAAAACTCAAAAGAGTTTGTAATCTCCATACATAATGATAGAATTGTCATATAACTCAGATATATGACATAGGCCCGAATCTAGATCCAGGGCCTCTTTGGAGAAGCCATCCGTAGTCTAATTGTGCTCTCTCTATGTGTTCTAAAAATCTAGGCTGAGAAATTTTGGCATCATATGTCTAATGGTCTCGCACTAGTTATCTAAAACCAGGCAAGTCAATGATTCATTGCACAAGGCCTAGTTGATAATAACTGATGAATCTCCAAATATGTACAGATATGGAAGCCCCAGATAATGTGCCCAATACAAGGGAACCCACAGAGCTAGGAGTTCATCTTTGGTATTGGTGCTCGAACCACATCCCAATTTAATGTGTAGGGAGTGGACTTTGCTGATAGCAATGAAAACTCCTGCTCCCTCCATCCCAGCCGCAACTGCACCATCAAAGAACCCCACCGGATAAATCAACGTAGGAGTGGGCCCAATAATATTGTGCTTAATTTTCCTCTCCGGTACAGGAAATATATGGATAAGAAGACTAATCATGATAGTAAGAACCCCCAATGGTGTTATGGAATCTTCAAAAATGATTTGATTTCTAGTTTTCCAGATGCACTAGAAAACAAAAAAAGGCAGATGATACTGTCGGGGATTGATCCTTGCCCAGGTATCCAATAGTGACCCAAGAGAAGCATCAGAAACAGGCCACTTGCAGTGATGGGTACAACTCAAAACTGCAAAAGTGGATATAGTCACCGAACAGTCCACAAAGAGATGTTATATAGAATCCTCGCTCAAGAGACACAAACCACAACGACTAGGGCCCTGCGAACCTCTAGTCATCAGGTTATCCAAGTTAAGACTCGATTTTTTAAAGCCAACCAGACAAAGCACTTTATATTAAGAGGGAAGGATAAGTCCCACAGCCTAGTCAGTACATTATCCACGCAGGGGATTAGATAGGAACTAAGAATAACATCATAAGCAAGGGATGCAACAACCTTGCCAATTTTTTTGTTGTGTGCCCAAATCAGTGACTCGGGTTCTTGTCCCAAACTGATACCACCAAAATAAAGACCCAAGATATAGGAATCCCACACAGACTTCCAAATGCCCCCCAACTCCAAGTCATCGACCAATAACCACAACAAAGGTGAGTCCACAAAGGGGTGTCGCGCATGTTGTAAGGAAGTAATCCCATAATCACCCAGGTAGCTAATCAAATTAGGATAAAAAAAGATGCACGGTGAAACACCAATGACTGGGTCAGCACAAATACGAACATCCAACCCATTTCCCACCTTCTAGCTAAGACATCTACCAATCCAAGGAAGGGTCTTGATAAATCCATTCCAGACAATGGAGGAATTCCTGAGCATGAAATTTTTAATCCTAAACCATTGCGACCAGAGACATCTCTTTGAGGTACTTTGCGGAGAGAACACGATGCCAGATACCTGAGCCATTAAGGGCCTTCCATAAGCTACTGACCCTTAACGAAATACTGAACCAAGTTAAATTCTTGATGCCCCAGTCCCCAAAAGTGATAAGCCTGGCTAGCAGCTGCCAATCCACAAGATGGAGTCGAAATCTGTTCTTACAAGAGCCCCAGATAAAGGAGAAGATCCATTGACACATCTTGTTTAGTATAGAGATAGGGATCAGGGCCAAGGCGAGTCAATAGACATGTAAGCTTGTAAGCATAACCCTGATAAGAATAAGTCTGCCTCCAAGAGAAAGTAGCTTATATACAACAAAAGCTCTACATACAGTAATAATAGTTCATTATTTCCTATTGTGTTAAGTCCCATAAAGTGATCCTTTGCTGCGTTAATGCGTTGTGCACTCTACATATAGTAATAATAGTTCATTTATTTCCTATTGTGCTAATTCCCATAAAGTGATCCTTTGGTGCGTTAATGCATTGTGTTGGCTGAACAAATACTGTAAGGTTTCACTTATATACCTTGTTAGGGTTAGCACACACCTTGTTTTATCGGAGGTCAAATGTTGTTTACGGATAAATTGTTGATTCTTTAATTATAGCTTATTATCAACCAATAAGATGCAATGTCCCATTTGTTGGTAAGAATAATCTCTCAAGCTATGGGGAGAAAAAATATAGATGTGTAAGTATAGTGAGAATATAGATGTGTAGGAAATATATCATGTTTCAAATTTCAACTCCAAAGGAATTACATTGTAATGCAATTTATTCACTAACTTGTTAAATTGTTGATGCTTTAATTATATTTTATTGTTGATAAATGGAACACATTCATTGGCCAGTAAGAATATGAAAACTCATATTGAATTTTGTTTAAATATGTGTAAAAAAGTTTAAAATCAAAAGATATAATTTGTCATGTGCCTAAAAAATATAAAAATATAAAATGACATATATCCATAAACACATCATTATGTTCCTACTTGTATTAGTTTCTATGACCTAAATACATTTGTTATTGTTTTGTAAAATCACTTACACAAATTTTTAAAACTGTTATATGACATGTTGCATAAATGTGGATGTTTTTCGAGATTATTGTCATTTTTTCACAGGTGATGTTTTTTGTTATTTTTTATTTTGTTCTTGCTATAAGTTTACAAAAGTCTTGCTTAGCCCCAAGGCTAAGTTCTGGTTTTAATCTCCGCTCCAGAACCCCCAAGCTTGTTCGCTGAACCACAAGAGCAAAATCCGCTTAATGTGCCATGTCTTGCATTATCAGATTCAATTCCCATCCAATGCTAGCATCCTATTTGCTAATGGACATACTATTATATAGTATTTTTCCTACCACTTGGTCATTTATGAGCCTCATGCTCTTTAGCACTCAACAAAGAGTTGTGACCTGATTTTGGGGAAGATGCCTCCTGCACCTTGAGTTCTCACTCAGCAGCTACAACCACTTGGATCTTCCTCGTGTGGGTCAGCAAATACTCTTCAACAAATATTTCATTTTTGTCCCCTCTAGTGTCTTTTATTAATAAAAGAATAATCCAATACATTTGTTTTATTTTTGACTTTTTGTCAAAAATATTTAAAATATTAAAATAAAATATTCTAAAAGAATTTAATAACAATTTATTAAATATTGGTGTATTACATACACCTCCCCTTAGAGGATAACACCATCCTCGGTGTTATTAACTTTATGTCTTATTCTTCCATCTCTTCATCTTGAAATAGGATCGAATATGCCTCCCACATATCACTTTCCAATTCCTAAGTGGACTCTTTCGGACTAAGGTGCTTCCATTGCACCTTGACTTGTATGATGGTATGGTTTCGAAGTAAAAATTATCTTTTGTCGAGAATACGCTCCGGTCCCACCTGGAACTCTCCTTCAGGTTCCACTTGTATAACATTCCAATCGATCACATGAGTAGCATCATGAACATATTTCTTCAAAATGGAAGCATGGAATATTATGTACTTTAATAGTAAGTGGTGGGGCTAACTGGTATGCAACCAATCCTAATTTAGCCAAAATTTCAAATGGCCCACAATAAATGGGTGCCAACTTTGAATACTTACCCAATCTCAAAGAGTTTTTCTTGGGATTTACCTTTATATACACATGCTCACCTACCTCAAACTCTCTAGGAGTTATTTTTAAGTTAGCATAATTTTTTTCCTGTCTTGGGAAGCCTTTAAATTTTGTTTGACCTATTTCATGGTTAGTTCCATATCCTTTAACAATTAAGGTCCTAACATTAACCTATCAACTGGAATACTCCAAGAAATTGGATTATTACATTTGCGTCCATACATAATTTCAAAAGGACTTGTACATGCTAATACTTGAAAATTATTATTGTAAGAAAATTCCACCCAGTGTAAGTAATCTTACCACTAACCTGGTTTGTACATCACATATATTCTAAGCATGTATTCTAGGACTTGGTTTACCCTTTCAGTATTCCATTCGTTTGCGGATGATATGCAGTGTTGAAATTCAATTGTGTGCTTAGTCCTTTAAACACAGCCTTCCAAAACTTTCGTGTAAATTTTACATCTCTGTCCAATAATATTATCTTTGGTACGCCATGTAACCTGAATATATCTTTCATAAAAATATCTATGATGTTAACAACCTTAAAGTGTGGTGCTTTACTCAATTTATTGGCCACAACCATGATTGAGTCATGTTGCCTAAATTTTTTAGGTATACCAGTTATAAAATCCATGCTAATTATTTCCAGCCACTTCCATTCCGAAATGGGTAATAGTTGCAGTAACCCTACTGGATGTTGGTGTTCTGCTTTTATTTGTTGGCATTCGATGCTACAAGCTAATTACTCTGCTACCTCTTTATGATCATGGTGATCATATTTTGGTATCCAGGTTGTCCTGAATAAGGTCGTTTGTGTAACTCATCCATAACAGTTAATTTGATTTATGTTTTATTTGATATGTACAACTTGTTTTTATGCAATAGTAATCATCTTCCATTCAGACTAAAATATGTTTTTATTTGGTTCTTTTCATTTTCAATAGTCTTTTCTTTTAAATTTTGGTATTCTTTATCAAAATATTATGTATTTAAGATCCGGTTTTCCAAATCTGATTCGTAACTGCTGCTTGCAAATAGTAAATTTGTGTGATGACTTAAATCGTTTGCCACTTTGTTTTCTTTTCCTTTTATATGTTTTATTTTGAAGTCATATTCACTTAAAAATTATAATCACCTGGATTTTATGGCATTTAGATCTTGTTGGTCAAACAAGTATTTTAAACTTATGTTATCCGACATTAGCAAAAATTGTGTTCTGATGAGGTAGTGTCACCACATTTTTAATGCGTGTATAATTGCAAGAAGTTATAAGTTGTGCATAGATTAATTATTTTCATGTTATTTTAGTTTTATAGATTTATAGGCAATGACATAATTTTCTTCAATTAACACCCCTCCTAATCCTTACTTACAAGCGTTGTGCATACGAAAAAATCCTTAAAAGGATCTGCAATTTTTAGGATAGGGGCAGTGGCTAACAACTGTTTTAGTTTATTAAAATTTTCCATACACTTTTCGTTCCATTCAAACTTTTTTCCTTTCTTTTGTAGTGAAGTTATGGGATAGGCTATCTTAGAAAATCCTTCTATAAACATTCGATAATAACCTGTAATCCCAATGAACGATCTTATGTCCATGAAATTTTTAGGAACTGGCCATTCAATGATAGCCTTAATATTGTCGTGGTCAACAAATATTCCATCCTTGGTCACTGCATGTTCTAGATATTGAATTATGTCTCTAAAGAAGTACTATTAGCAAAAAGTTGTTGTTCTCCTAATACTTGTAAAATTATTCTTAGATGTTCTTCGTGTTCTTGTTTATTCTTCGAGTAAATCAGTATTTCGTCAATGAAAATGACAACAAATATATCTAAATAACTACTTAAAATACTATTCATTAAGCACATAAAGGTTGCAGGTGCAAACTTGTTAACCCGAAAGGAATTACGACAAATTCATAATGACCATAACGTGTTCTAAAGGAAGTTTTAAACATGTCTTCATCTTTGATCCGTACCTAATGGTATTTAGACCTTAGATCTATTTTAGAGAAGATTGTTACCCCTCGAAACTGATCGAACAGATCGTTTATCTCGGATAAACGATATTGGTTTTTAATAGTCATCTTATTTAATTGCTGATAGTCTATGCATAGACTTAAATTTCTTTCTTTCTTCTTTATGGATAAGACCGGTGCTCCCTAAGGGGAAACACTATGTTGAATATACTTCTTTCAACTGTGATTTAAGTTCTATAAGTTCTAATATATTCATCTGATATAGAGCTTTTGATGTTGGTACCACTCCCGGTATCAAATCGATTGTAAAGTCTATGTCTCTTTTCAGAGGTAATCCAGGGACTTCTTCCGGAAATATGTCTTTAAAATATTTTAAGATAGGTATATCCTCTATTTTAAGTTTGTTATCATTATCTTTATCATCCATTACATAGACGACAAATACTTTACATCATTTACGTATAGATATCTTCATTTGTAAGGCAAGATCTCTTAGATCGTAACCTTTCTGGGATTTGCTTTTACTTTTATTGTGTTTATAGTATCATCTATGCATGTAAAGGTTTTATCATAACAATTCAACATTAGTATGTGCTTTTCCATCCAATCCATTCCTATCAACATATCATAGGAACCTAATGGTAAACTATTCATATCAACATGCGTATTAAATTTATTCATCAATATTTCATAGTCTTTTACATAACTAGTGACCTTACGTTTAGTACCTGTGGCTAATTGTACCAACTAGGATTTTTCAATTTTTTCTGGTACTAACTTACATGATTCAACAATCCTAGGTGATACATAACTCAAACTTGCACCTGGATCAATTAGTATGGAAATGGTTTGGATTTTTATCATACCTTCGATTTCGACCATTGAAGTTTGATGTTTTGCTTGATGATTCTCCAATGTAGCACTAACTATGGTCATGCTCCTCGCCATGTCTCCAGCTGTAACAACTTCCTGAATGGAGTGAACATTATTAAATTTTTTCTTCTTTACAAGACATTCTTTGAAATAATGTGTCCCGCCACATTCCCAACATTTTAAGGGTTCCCTATGTGCAAATTTTTTATTAAAAGTAGTGGGAGGTTATTTTTTTTTGCTGCACGGTTTTGTGGTTTAAAACATTTATAATTACTGCCTTGATACCCTTTATAGTTTTTCCCAATATTTTTTGTAAAATTTATTATTCCTCTTTCTTGGATCAAAGTTATCTCATCTTTTAGTTTTCCAATTTGACACATTTTCTCTTTTGTTTTTATCTTGTTCATACTAAGAAATTTGCTTTTCTCATTGCTTCTTCTAGCATCTTTAGATTGTCATACTTAATCCCCTCTTTAAACATGATAGGAAAGAAAATGAGAAAGCGTTGTATTTTTTTCTTTTCATCTATAATATATGGTACATAACGAAGCAGACTTAGAAATTTACTATAGAGTTCTTTCATAGTCATAGCTCCTAACTTTAACTCGTAGAATCCTTTAGCCTTTTCCTCATAGTATTATTCTAAAAGGTAATTTCATTTAAAATGATTTTTAAAGGTTTTTCGGGTTACATATCATTATTTTATACCTTTTACCTGTTTTTATATATTGCCACCATATGTCTGATTTCCAATTAATTTATAAATGGCCATATTCACCTTCAGTTCATCAAAATAATTACAGATTTGGAATTATTTCTTCATTCCTGATAACGAGGAATCTACCTCTTCTCCCTTCTCAATTTCACTGTTAAACATAGGTGGTTTAATTTTTTAAAATTCCCCAAAAATTTCTTCATAAGGTTTGTACTTCTTTTTCTTTTGATTATTTTAACTACTTTCTCTATAATCTTGATGTTTTTCTGGATGGTGTTTGGTCGATTCCTCACTGGAAGATTCAACCCCATGACTGGAAAATTCCATCTACTTTTCCTTACGTTTGTAAGGTGTATTTTTTTCCATATTGAGTCTGAGTTCTTATGTTTTTATTTTCATTCGTTATGTATTTTAGAGAGAAAAATGTCATTCAACTCCTCTTGTGCTTTTATAATTCGTTCATTATCTTCCCTAACTCTTTTTAATTCTAATCTTAGTTCTTTGACACTTCGTAGTAGTTCAAATGAGTTATTGTTTTGATTGTTAGTAAGATCTACCAAAATTTCCTCCTCCCTTATATTACCCTCTTCAGTGTTCACATGATTTCTAGGATGGAATTCTTCTTTCGCAGACATTCCTGCATCAACCATTGTTTCCTGTAAAACAAATTTTATCCTTCTCTTCCTCTTTCGTAAGAGAATCAAACCACAATAAATAAAATTATTTTCTAGTTTAATAATTTCAATGTTGGGTCGGTTCAGGCCTAGTGTTTAAACCACACTTTGATGCCATTATGTCATGTGCCTAAAAAAATCCATAAAAAAATTGATATAACATATATCCATAAACACATCATTATGTTCCCACCTGTATTAGTTGTTATGGACTAAATACATTTGTTATTGTTTTGTAAAGTTTCTTACACAAATCTTTAAAATTGCTATATGACAGGTTGCACAAATGTGGATGTTTTCTGAGATTATCGTCATGCTGTTGTCATACCTACAGTTGATTTTTTTGTTCTTTATTATCTTGTTCTTGCTATTAGTTTACAAAAGCCTTGCTTAGCCCCAAGGCTAAGTTCCAGTTTTCATAGTCTGCCCTTACTTTTTAAAACATGATGCTAAGGTTGCATGAGAACATGCTTGGGAGACTAAGAGTATAGTATCGACCCCATAATTTATATGTAATAAGTTTTTTAAAGGATCCAAGGTTTAACCTTGGTTCCTAAGAATAATTTTCATAAAGTATAACATGGGGAAGGATCGAAGGTGTAACCTTGGTCCTAATGCACATAGGTTAGTGTATGATAAGGTTTGAATGTTTAAACATTAGGCTATAGGATTTATACCATAGTTGGAATTGTTATTCAAATACAATGATTCGTTGGTTATGATTTTATATGGTTTCTAAAATTTGGTACTTTGGTTGACCTTTGGATTTATGGTGTTTCCTTAGCTGGGAGTTGACAGTGTAGTCATGCTTTTAATGTTGGATCAAAAATACATCTTGTTTGTCTACATGTATTGCATGCTTTCCAAGGTTTTGATAGGTTTTAATGTTTCGTTATGATTGTTTGAGCCCTTTATTCGAATTTATTTGGTGTGTAAGCTAAGGGAGTCGAGGCTCTACTATGACAATGGCGATTTTAAGTGGTTTTTTGGTGTAAATACTTTCCCGAGGTTAATATAATTCTATCTAGTTTCTTTCCAAGGTATACAAGAGGTTTTATTGGCTTTAATGGCTACCCATAGTAGGTTTCTTTGCTGCAAAATGAAGTCGACCATCAACTTTAACTTCGAAACTACCTTTACTAGGTAAAACAATTGCTTAAAGTCTACAAGGTTTTTGCTAAAGTGGTTTATGAAATCTCGTTTGTAAAATATTGATCTTTTAAGATTTCTTGTAAGAAGAGGAGGGATAAGGGCGTCTAGGAGGAGCCGACCCGTGGCCCTACCTCGAACTCATCAAGGTAAGGAACTTCAAAAGTTTAATTACATTGTTTAAATTATTTCTTTACTTTGTTATGGTTTTGGTTGTGGCCGGTTGGTTGCATGGTTGAGAGCACTGGTCAGGATGGGAACAGGGTCACCTCCTCCCAGGTCCGTGCCTTAGAAATCCAAGATAAGCAAGATCATAGAAACCCTTTGTTTTTAATTTAATAGTTTAAACCAAAAAACTTAATACTGACTCTATGTGTTTCTTTTGCAAGTGGCTCTTGGCTAAGTCTTGGAGCCATGAAGAGGGTTCAGGATTCTTCCTTCCTTGCAAGATAAGTTAAATGATTTCTTTTAGTTCAACCCTGCGGGGTTTATAATTTAAGGGAAGAGGGATTCACATCCCTTTTCTACTCCAACATTTGTTTGAAACTTGTTTTATGCATGGTTTCTCATTTTATGGATTAATATAGTACTGTGCGTGCCATTGTGGATGGGCTTACCACCGCTTCGGTTAATATGTAATTATAAAATATTAGGGTTTAAACGATGGTGCATGCCATCATTGATGGTCTTACATCCACAAATTGGATTTTTGGAATCGTCATTTAACATTTGATATTGTTTAATGTTTATAAAGCTTGATGCAAACCATAGAGTCTTTGTGATTTCTGTGAAGTTTCTCGAATTATCTGTCATAAAACTATTTCGTGGTTACAATAAATGTGTGTGTGTTCTCTATTATGCATTGGTTGTCATATTCGATGGTCTTACTGCCATATATTGGATTTGGGGATATTTGTTGTTGTTAGGTTTTGATTTAATAAATAATAGAATATGAGACAATAATTTCGGTGCGTGATCACGATGGATACTTAACAACAAATCGTGGTAGTGGATCCAAGCTGTAAATTCAATTGTATCGACTCAGTTAGGGAATGCTAGTTAGTTAATGAACTTGGATATCTTTATGATTTTAATTTTAGTTTAGTTTCATATATTACATAATTATATATTTTTATAATTGTTTATAGAGTAATTATAATTATTTCCTTAGATTACGATCGGTTCCGATCTAGCATTTTTGATATGTAATATTTAATTTAGTAATTAAAATTATTTACTTAGTTTACAATGGGTCTTGATCTGGAGTTTTCGATATGTAATATTTAATTTTTTAAAAATGGTTTATGAAATGGGATGCATTTTCATAGTTTAAAAATCTAAGAAGGCCTTACGGCTCTTATCCAGATTCCAGTACTTTTGATTAATTGTTTAAACAATAGAGTAGTGGGTTGTATTATTTGGTTATTATATTCTAAGATGCATAATGTATCAATACTTAAATCAAATACATAATGGATCAATATTTAATTCAGACGCATAAAAATTTTCTGCTAAAAGAATTAGTTGTGATTCTCGGTTAAGAATGGAAATCCTACTGTAACTAGTTATAACAAATAAGCAATATGAAAAGAACCTAGCACCACTAGTGGGAAACTAGAAATGGAATAGTCGTTCCTCCCAACCAACTCCTAGAGCAGCCAAATCACTTGCTCCAAAACCTTTAAGCTTGTTCACTGAACCACAAGAGCAAAATCCACTTAATGCGCAATATCTTGCATTATCAGATTCACTCCACATCCAATGCTAGCCTCCTTCTTGCTAATGGACATACTATTATATATTATTTTTTCTAGGACTTGGTCATTAATGAGCCTCCTTCTTTTTAGCACTCAACAAAGAGTGTTGACATGATTTTGGGGAAGATGCATCCTGCACCTTGATTTCTCACTCAGTAGCTACAACCGCTTGTCTTTTCCTCTTGCAGGTGAGAAAACACTATTCAATATCTATTTTATTTATATCCCCTCTAGTATATTTTATTAATATAAGAATAATATATTACATTTGTTTTATTTTTTACTTTTTGTCAAAAATATTTAAAATAATAAAATAAAATATTCTAAAAGAGTTTAATAACAATTTATTAAATATTCTTTGCAACAAAAGTAGACTCCTTTAATTGTGGAAGGGGACTCACAGGTAATCACTAATATTTATCGAAGACTTCAAAATGGTGCAACCATTTTCTGGGTCTCGAAAAATTGGAGATGGGAAGGCAGGTTATCAAAGCTCAGAAGGTTGCTAATGGGAATGATAACACTTCAATTCTTGCATGTCAAAAGGACTGGAAATAAGGTGGCTGATGTTTTGGCCAACGAAGGGGTGGTAAAGAATAACTCCTTCCATGCAAAAGGGATCCAAGACTAACAAGAGCACACGATTTGGCGACGCTGTGAAGAGTTGGTGAAGAAGGATGTGGGAAGGAAGTATGATGATCTCCCTCGATAGCTGCTTGTTGTCTCATGCCAAATGATAGCCAAGTGTATGCATTCCTCTGCACTAAATGAACCACCTAACACATCCCTCCACTTGCGCAGGTCCCACGTCACACCCAGATCGACTCTTACAAGCCACGTGCTTGGGAATGGTGACGATTATCCCCTTTTATTCATGGTAGGAATGAAAGGATGTGAGGTGATCTCCACAACACATGGATTTAACTCCAAGAATGATGAGGATTTGGTGAGGATGAGTGGTAAGTGTATGAAGCAGTTGGAGACAGAAGATGGCACACATGCAAGATATAGAAGGGACGATGCAGGGACTGGCCATCATAAATAAGGTTGCTTGCCTTGGTGGTTGCTGAATACGGAATGGGGTGTAGGAAATGCCCCTTCGGGCATACCGGTGGGGTAATTTCAAGTTGTTTCTCTTAGGATGGTAAAACCATAGAAAAATGTATGAGGAGGCCATTAATGGGGGAAGGGGTTGCTGATATTTCACATGGGAAGGTGGATATGGCAATGGATAATGGGATCAGGGTCTGTAAGGCTGACGATTTGAAGGGTACAAAATGGAAACATCAACTAGAATGGATGATGGTTGGGTACTTCATCCACAAGAATGGAAAGGTTATAAAGTCACATACGGAAGGAGAATGGATCATCTTGTTCAAGCTGGAAATTGAGTATAGTCTCCCGTTGGCCTCCATCAAGTATCTGCTCCATGAGATTATGGATCAACAATGGTGAGTTCGGAGGCGTCAGGGGGAAAGAGTTAGGATTGAGGGGGGAAATTTTCCTTCGGCTAGTTCTTCTGCTAATACCCCTTTTGTTGATGATAATATGGTCTCACTAGCATTTAAAATGGGATCGCAATATATGGTCGAGACCGCAACGGTAGTAGAAGCTCATATTCTAGTGAAATAACTCGAGCTGCTACGGGAGTACGATTCGCACCAAGGGAAACCCTTGGTGGTCAATTGTTTCTGGACAGTGTATATTATACTTGCGCATGATTTGCAGGCCAAGGAGCAAATGGTGCATGGCATCAGGGAAGCTCCAACTTTGATCCAGAGGGGGCAGCAAGAGAGTTCTGCAAGATTTTTCCTTATTGACCATATATTAGGAGAATTTCTGGATCACGCAGTGGATCCAGCCACAGAAGTGCATCCCTCAGCTTCAAATGACCCTCCTCTGTAGTGAGGGTATTGGGAAGACTAGAATTTTGGACATTCTGATGTTTTACATTTTTCTTTTTGAAACTATGTCTTCTCCTTGTTTTATTTTGATTATGTCTTTGTCGGGTCCAATTACGTCCATTTATGGCTTTCATCTTCTCAGTTGGGATGGGGAGGGTGTTTGTATCATGAATGGTCAGTCTCTATGTAAAAATGGGAGCGTGGGCTTCGAGGTCAGGTGTCAGAGGAATGCCTTTTTTTTATATATGCAAGTTTGTGGGTTGGTTTGGTTTCCATGTTAACAAGTCAAGATATGGGTTTGGGAATCAAGTGAGAATATAGTCTACATCTCACTGAAAACAACCTGGTCATGCGTGGATCTTCCAACTGGGCAGGATTGATTGTAACATAATTTTTGTACCATAAGTAATAGAATGTTTTCCTGCTTATTAACAAAAAAATTTTTTTTATTAAATCTTGGTGTATTACATAAATGTGCCTAAAATTTCAATACTTACATTTTGATTCCAAAGGAATTACACAGAAGTGCAATTTATTCACCAACTTGATGAATTGTTGATGCTTTAATTTATTTTGATGTGGAAAAATAGGATATAATTATTGTTTAGAAAAATCCTTTCAAAGTATAGTAATATTGTAAATGTTTAATGAATACAAAAGCATGTTTAAGCCTCAGCATGAAAGTTCAAAATCAAAATTAGAAGAATTAGCTATAACTACTTTCCATATTCAAATTTAAGCTAAATTGTTCTTAGTAGAGGGTTTGATTGTATTTTAAAACAAATGTAATTTTAAATGATCATCCAATTTTAACAAACGATCACATCATTTTGTTGGGTGGAAAAAATTATCTGTAGAAAACCATGTGTCATTCAAAAACACCTAAATTATAGTTTATAAAATTAACTACCTAAAAAGGTAGCTACTAAAAGGTTTGCTTCCTTCTCTAGAAAACAGA
>LPNX010019137.1:174734-218271 GCA_001517045.1 Pseudotsuga menziesii | reverse complement strand
TATATATATATTAAATTTGAATGGTTTATGTAATTTGAATTTTTTTCTAGTTTAATGTTTTTTTTGTTGGTTTTATTTTATTTTTCCATTTTTTTACACTATTGGATTTCCATTACACATAGCCTGACATACAGAGATCTACCAGAATTTGAGTTGTACGGTATCTCACTTCTTTGATTTCTCTTGGTTGCTTCAAGTTTTGGGTTTTTCTTTTACGGTGCATTACAAGACATGTATAATATTGAAATTTGACTCAAGTTAAACTAGGGTATGGTCATAGCTCCCATGATGAAGCTCTACAGATCCTTCGACTAACGCTCACAATAATCCACTAAGAAAATTGTTAACAAATTGTGTGATCAATTGGAAAAACATTGTCGCTATATAGCCATACAGATTAGCTACAATCCTAAAAAGGCATAGTAATATTTGGCAATGGGATTTAGGAAATATAAGTATAAAATCCTTTATGTTTCATAGTGTAATGGAGAATTATGTAACTTTTTAGTGTTTCCATCAATATACTACAAAAGGAATAGTATACATGTGCGACAATTTCACCCACTGTCGGCCACTCTCCGACACCATCCCCGAGGTCTGTCTCGGTATACAGTGTCATTCCACAGTGGGAAATTTAACTGGAGTGAAAAGGAGAACTATTGTCATCTGTTAATATTTTCTTGCATGATTTTTTGTTCTCCTAGTTGGTTGTGATCAGGTACTCATAGGTTTCAAGCTTGTTGTATTTTATGATTGTTTACTGCATTAATCTAGGTCTATCTATGAGGTCACTCATTTAGTTCTCCTCCAGGACCAGTTGCAACTATGTAATCTCCTTATAAGACACTTTATATGTAATTTTCTGAGAGATCGATCCACCTTGTATTCTAGTGGCTATGATCAGTTATTGAGCATGGATCCACCTTGTTCACTTGTGGCCATGAACCCTTTAGATTTTATATGGTGTAATTTTACATGTTATGCGACCATGATAGTTACATCAGTTATAGACATGTTGGATCTTCCTGTATCTTTATGGCGATGACTTGTATATGGACCTGTATGTTCTAGAGACAAGTTTTATCTAACATTTATCTCTCTTTCAGGTACCTATGTTTGAGCCTACGATCTTGGATTCTCTACTCTCTCCATGACTCATCTATTTCCTTTTGTAATGTATTTCAGATATCGTCTTCCCCTCTAACCTAATACATTAGGGGGCATCTGTTATATCCCAAAATGACACATATTTTCCTGTCACTACTTTCCCATGATTTCATCGCATGTCGACACTTTCATGACGATATTTCATGAAAGTCACTGAAAAAGCATGACCTAGATTGGAGGAGACATATCTCAAATTTTGTAAGTTTGTTTGACCTCTTCTCTATATCATTGGAAAGGTATATGATTCAGAAACAACTTTGCAGAAGACTCCAAAGAGTGTAAATGTCCAAATGCACCCTAATAATGAGATTTTTTTATGTAACCATGACTTTGCTTGAGCAAACCTACATTTTCCACTATGCATTCATGAATTTTCCTTCATGCTACCCGCAGTTACCTCCTGTAGTAGTAAAAAAAATTAAAATATCAAAAATATCAAATTAGGGGCAGTTTGGGAGGTTGTGGAACTGAATTAGGAAGTTGTAACTGATCCCTATTCGACCATATCTCTTTAGAAATGTATAAATAGAGGGAGATAGGTCCATGAGAAGGGACTTGAACTTTTGCATTTTTACACTAGAGGAATTGTGGTTGTCATTCCCCCTACCTTTTCCCTAGATGTCATATCCTTGTGTTGTAGAGCTTGGAGGATGAGTTCCTTTGAGAAGAGAATCAGAAGAACCAGATCAAGGTTTTGTGAGGTGACTAGCTTGAGGAGAAGGTACTCTTTGTTCTTCTTCCATGATTAATAAAGATGTGATGCTCTTCCTCTTCCAAGATCAATGTGTCTTTTATGTTGGATCTTTGATTATGATTGTATGATGTTATCTATCAGATTAGGGTTTCATGTTTCATTGAACATAGTCTCCTTCCATATAGTCTATTTGGTTTGAGGAAGGTTAAGTTTGTTTTGTAGGTCTCTTGGAGTAAGAGGAGCAATAGGAGGATTGAAGGGTAGCTTGGATAAACCTTCATTGGACTAAAATATGAACCTATCTGATCTCTAAATCTTGTTTATATTTACTTGCAGAACTATATGCATTTTTCTTCCAACCCTAGTATGTTGATCGCCTATTAACCCCTAACCATAGGAACACTTTCCTCTACAACAAAATTGGTGACTCCATTGGGGAGAGACTTGTCTATTTGGGGTTTATATGTATTTATTCCAGTGTTTTTGAAGGTTTTAGGTCCTTCTTACAACTTAAGAACACCTTTTGAGTTTGAAAGAACACCTCCCCTACCTTTCTAGGGTAGTTTTTGACCTTTTTGGAGCTTTTTGCCACCCATTCATGCCCTCTACGCTACACAGTCACAAATTTAGGAAGCATTCACCATCATCATATTCATCATCATCATCCTTGTCATATCCATCATCATCATTGCCATCATCACCATATTCATCATCATCGTCATCCTCATCATCATCATCATCTTCATCGTCATCTTATTCATCATCATCATCATCATGGCTAGAATCATCATTTTCATCTTCATCTTCATCATCTTCATCATCATCATCATCACCATTGTCATCTTCATCATCATCATCATTGTCATCACCATCTTCATCATCATCATCATCATCATCACCATCTTCATCATTGTCATCACCATCTTCATCATCATCATCATCGTCATCTTCATCATCATCATCTTCATCATCATCATCATCATAATCATTATCATCATCATCGACATCTTCATTTTCATATTCATCATCATCATCGTAATCACCATATTCATCATGATCTTCATCATCATGATCTTCATCATCATCATAATCATTGTAGGATATCCGACGTAGATACCTAGAAAGACTGATGACATTTGGCGTTGGTGTTTTGGCAAGCTCGTCACATTCTTTTGATCATTATCATCGTCATTATCATCTTCATTATCACCACCATCGATCATCATCATCGATCATCATATTCATCTTCATCATCATTATCATTATCATCATCATCGTCATCATCGTCATCATCATCGTCAACTTCATCATCATCGTCATAATCTCCATATTCATCATCATCATCACCATCTTCTTCATCATTGTCGTCGTCGTCATCTTCATCATCATCGTCATCATCATTGTCATCATCATCATCATCATCATCATCATCATTGTCATCATCATCATCATATTTGTCATCATCGTTGTCATCACCATCTTCATCATGATCCTCATCATCAGTGTAGGATATTCGACGCAGATACCTAGAAAGACTGACGACGTTTGGCATTAATGGTTTAGTGATCTTAGTGCATTCTTTTGATCTTCATCTTCATCATCATCACCATCGATCATCATCATCATCATGACCCTCTTCTTCATCAACATCTTCATCATCATCATCAACGTCATCACCATATTCATCATTATAATCATCATCATTATCATCATCGTCGTTGTCATGATCATCGTCATCTTCATCATCGTCATCGTTGTCGTCACCATATTTAGCATCATCATCATCACCATATTCATCATATTCATCGTCATCATCATCATCTTCTTCATCATCATCGCGATCTTCATCATCATCATCATTGTTGTAGGATATCCGATGTAGATACCTAGAAAGACTAACAGCATTTGGCCTTAGTGGTTTGGCGAGCTCGTCGGATTCTTTTGAAGGGGGCATCGGATACCTTACTGAAATTACATTATAAGAAGTATGATATCTAACGCATATTTTCATCGGTGGTATGGTGAGCTCGTCACATTCATCATAATCATCATACTCATCATCATCATGATCATCTTTGTCGGTGTCATCACCACCACCATAATCATCATCGTCATCGTCATCATCATCATCATCATCATCATCGCCATCACCCTCTTCCTCATCAACATCTTCATCATCATCGTCATTACCATGTTCATCATCATCCCCATTAGTAGTATATAACCACACTTTAGTGTAGAATTATAGTGGCGTTAAGTTCAACAAAGATATAGTTCAACATCAATAAAAAAACACATTAATATACACATGCACTTCATCATAAAGATTCTTTAGGATCGTGTTTTTAAAGTGCTCTATTTCCCTACATATAGTCAATATGTATACATTTTCACAAATTCTCTTACAAAAGAGATTTTTTACAAACTTTAATATATGTTAGGAGTTAAAGAAATTGTTATTAAAGGGTGATAGGATCTAATACTTTGGTGTAATAATCTTTCATGTTTTTGTGTGATTGGTTACATCGATGTTTTTGACTTGTGTGGATATAACATTTTATTGAAAAAAATAATAATTAGCATGACATTACAAATAACATAATGAGGATGATGTTCAAGATCACTCTTACAAACCTATCATATAACCTACATAATCTAAATCAGCATACCCAAATAAGATACTCCATTCTCTAGGTAAAAACTTAAAGAGCATGCTTGAAAAAGAAATGCTCATGGATAAGGGGATCATAGGTACAACATGGAATCATTTTATCCCAACTATTTGAACGAAATACATTGCTTCATTACTAAACTCAATAATCGGTACATTATACTAGTATAGGACTAAGTCATGACACAACCATTATCGCCAAACCCATCCTAATCAATGATCACAAAATAACTAGTTTAAATTTTGAAGATTATAAAAGTATGATGCTTGAGTTGGAATATGAAGAATATCAACCATCTTAATGAAATGTATTGGTTTATTATAGAAAATGAAGCTAATTCTTAGGACATGTTACTATGAGTGAGAGCTAACTTCATTTTAATAACCAACCTTAATATATGGAACCCCAAGATATAAATACAATATTAAAAACAAATATTAATTCAAGAAGTGCACACAAACAAATTTTTATTTCCAAATGAATTGTCAATATTCCAACGAGCAGCGACGAAGTGAATTCTATTGGACTGTTTCTCCATTTTGTGAAGGGAAAAATCCATGATTCACACCTACGGTCTGGTTTGTAATGAGGTGACATTGTTGTTGTGTGATGGGAAATGCAGTGATGAAATTTTATGCCAATGTTGAACTATACAGTTTTTTTCCGTTTTGTGGAGGGAAAAGTTCACCTCCTTCGCATTTGATTCAGACTTGTGGTCTAGTTTGTAATGTGGTTTCATTGTTGTTGCATGATGGGTAGTGCGGTGATGAATTGATTTTCCATCATCGATTGATAGGGTTTTCCTTCCATTATGTGGAGTTCTCTACGGTTTTGGTTTGTATTGTGGCACCATTGTTGGTGGGAATGTGGAACTCAATTCGTACTTAACTGGCGTTAAACGAAGACACAAGGGTTTCAATTGCATAAGAACAAGCACTAGCAAGAGCAATGGGTTTGATTGGAATCTCAAGAGAAGAAGTTGGTTTAGGAGCGGTAATGTGTTCGGTGTGTGGCCATCCCACCTTTCAATTATGCCTATAAATAACTATTTTCACTAAATCAAACACCAAAAAAGTCCTGGGTCTTTAATGCTTAGGTTATTAGGGTATTAGGGGTCTTTAATTCTAGGGTATTAGGTATTTGGTATGTGGTTGTACCACCTTGCATGGATTTCCCTTAATAACGATGTATCCTCTTTTACAAATGGTACCTACCTGTTGGTGATAGGTTTTGGAAGCTCCAGACATGAATAACATTGCAACATTTCTATTTATGTCCCTTGTGCTGGTGATAGTTTTCTGGAAGCTCCCTGGATTATATGATAACATTGAAACATTTTTATTTATTTCCCTTGCATGAATAAAATCCATATGAACCTTAATTGCATTGTGAAGCACTCTTTTTTTTAGCTACACTGAACTATAGAAGACATAGTGGATCCTTCCAATGTGGCTCAAGACCTTAAACTCCAACATATGTGATATATAGGCTTCCACCCTTGTGACAATGTTGATGCCTATGTATGAGAAACATCTTGGTCTTCTCAATTTCTAATGAATCCATGTTCTACATTGGCTTCATCTTTAGCCATATTAATTTTGTCATGCACCACCTTTGGAATTGTTTCTTTGTAATTCTTTGTTGCTTTGACTGCAATCTTAATGGAATTAGTCACATGCAAGCCTTCATTTTCCTTTCTTTGGAACTGTTAACCCATGACTGATATAGAATGCTGATGGACAACAATGGGTGGAGTTGACTCCTTTTTCTTCTAACTCGATTATCTTTCATGGATGTAGTTGGTAGGTGGAATATTGAGGAAACCTATACTTTATCTTTTTACAAGGATTAGAGACTTCAAATTCACCAAAATATAATTCTTTCTCTAAAAGAGACTCTGAGGACATCCTAGGTGAGAGTCAAGAATTTTCTGAAACCTTGTGTTCCTTGTGAAAACTAGAGTTTAAGGGATCCTTTTCCAAGGATTTTAGGCTATCAAAACCTATAACATTTTTAAGGAGATAAAACTTTCCCATTGTTGAAATAATATGTGAAGAATAAGGAGATAATACAATTCTTTGCAATGGTTGTGGCCTACATTGATTTAGATGAGTTTGAAATACTTAAGCTAGATAAATAATCTCATCAACCTTTTTGACACCAAGAATATCTTCCATCGCGTCATGAGATTCCTTCTTGTCAGTAGTAGTAGTTTCTAGCACTTGAGATTTTTTTCCTAGGATTTCTTCTTTGTGGGACAAACACTCCATAAATGACCTACTTCCTGATAAGCTAAGAACCTAAAAGGAAATTTCCAATAATACAATATTTGAGTGAAATATCCTAACCCCATTTAATTTATAGTTCACCCTACAAAGCCTCTATGTAATCTAGATCCGCAAGAACCTTGGAAATTATTTTTGTCTAAATATTTCCAAAAGTATTTATCTATAGCAATGCATTTCTAACAAATTTGAATTTGCTTTCTCTTATGGAATGGCTTCGTCAATTGTTATTATTTGGTGTTTTAAATTCAGTTGGAAGCATTAGGAATATTAAAAGTTTCAATCAGTTGGCACAACTGGGCATACTATAGTTTTCAGTCGGTTGGCACCATTAGGCATACTATAGACTAGGTTTCAATCAGTTGGCATCACTAAGAAGATTATATGTTTCAATCAATTGGCACCATTGAGTAGCGTATTTCCTTCCTAGGTTTCAAACATAAGAATGCCCCAGTTCCCAGCTCAAGGGGTGGAGGAAGGGGTACAAGGGTCTGTTGTGCATATATGTTAGATGGTAAACATATGTTGAAGTGTGTTGAAAGCATAAATTGCACCACATTTTTTATGTTCTCCATGTGGATTTGACGGGTTAAATCCATCACCAGACGTCCTAAAATGGGGGTCCTACATGTAATTTTAAGGTTAAAATTGAATATAACCTTACTACAATAAGTTCAAGAATTTATATTGAAAGATCAATACAAATCCAATAGGGAGGTCAACTATATGACATGGTTGGGATTAAAGTGTTTATAAAGTTGTATCTAGGGTTTTAGGAGGGTTTGCAAGGTTTTTTTTTTCTTTTGTTTCTTTAGGTTGATTGGGATGCTTCCCAACAAGTATTATGGGGATGGTGAATTCAATTCCTAAACTTATCGACTAATTACTTTTGTCAGTAACCAATCTTGAACCGGTTCGTTCAAGACAGATTTGGTCAACTAGCTAGTTCATCTCCCATTAGTTTGGATCAATTTTGGACAAAACTGGCTTAGAACTAGTTGGTTTAGTTTTAATTGGATGGCTCTAAACTTATAATTGTCTCTCTAACAACCTACTCCACAGGGTCACATTCCAACAAGGAGGTCCACTGTTAAGCACTAAGTGAAAAGTCTAACACTCATTTGTTTCAAAACAATGTTCAACTTTCTTAACCAAAATAAAATTATGCTATATCCCTCTAAGAACAAACATGTTTGTGTTTCCCCTCAACCCAGTGATATGTATGTGTCAACCCTTCTGCACATGTGCATGAATAACACACAGTTATTTTGGTTCTTCAGTAGGTAGGAAGTTCAGATTTTTTCTTCTTCCTACCATTGTAATCGAAAAACATGTTCCACTCATATTTGACACTCTTACTTTATAAGATGGTTTTCTTGACCTTCTCCCAACATCCACATGGGTAAATCCAACACACACTATTATTTCCTAGGGGGTATTTTCAAGCATCATACCTATGGATTTGACACCTGGCATGGGGGAGGTTGTGGGATATGTTAGAATGTGTTTGTATTTCATATTTTCTTGTGTATTTTGATTTTATTTCATTGAATGGCTATTGTCAAGTGATCCATTCATGTTGTAATTAAAATTTGATATGTGAATTTAAATTAAGTTTCGATCATCCTAGCAAGCAGGAGAGGGACAATACTATGTCAGAGTGAATATGAAAATTAAGAACACGATGAGTTGTTTTCATTCACAAGGTGTGCTTGATTTATCATTTATCATTTGTGTTTTCAGTTACCTATACAATTAGCCAACGAACCCTATGGAAATTTGGAAAACTATTCTCCAGTGTGAGAGTTGAGTCCTCAATCAACTATGGATTTTGGCTACCCAAAATTGATTAATTTCTTGTGTCATATTTATGCACGTCCTATATAGCCCTTGTTTTTTACTTTTTATTGATTGTACATGGCCTATTCTAGTTACTGTTTGCAATGGTGAACTACAACCAAGGAAAATCTGGAGCTTCCCAGAATTCCAATGACATACTTCATCCCAATGAAGTCATAGCATGTTCACACAATGAAGATATTAACAACGAACACCTCTAGTAGATTCATGCCTCAATGGATTCCTTGTTTCTTTTATATGTACATACACACATAATATATCCCATATTTGTAATCTTAACAATGATGTTAGGAACAAAGTGCCACAATCTCAAATAGCTTAAGGCATGTTGGTTGAAAATGGCATACAATCAATTGGACAAAGTCATGGCATTCGTATACATTATAGGCTCCATCATTCATGGTTTAGTGCAATTTTGTGAGGCACTTTGCTTTAAAATATATTGTAGTATTTCCCCCAATGTTGAATGAGTTGCATCGAGATTCGAGAGGGAATAAATAAGATTTATAGAAATTTTTTAGGGAAGAGATGGACGGAAATTCTATTGCAAATTCAGTTAAGGAGATGTGAAGTTGGTTAGAACCCTTAGTGTTTCCAACATCTGCAAAAGTATTCAAGACTTAGAAGAAAATCCTGTAGAAATCGAATGGCAAGTTCATTTGAATTCTCTATATGACTTGGTAAAGTATGCAGAGTAGTTTTGTAAATTTGTGATTGTGTATGTTAATGACTAGAGGCATTTTAATATTTGTGAATGAGAGATAAACCAATAGTGAATGATTTGGGGTTTTATGTGAGTGTGGAAGGTTGACTGGGTATAACTTCTTTGTGAACTTCCAGTCATTAAAAACTGTTAAAGGTTTTTGGGAAGAACATGATTAAGTTCCAGCTGCAGAAGTCTTTCTAAGACTTGGAAGATTTTTTAGTGTGGTGGAGTTGGCTTGGGAAGGACTAGATAGATTTTTCATCCAAATTCCAGTTAACAGTTTTCAGCAAGAAATTTAGAAGTCGCATAGAAACTATAAGTTTCCAATTTCTACAATGTGTTGTGTGCATGAAATAACCAAGATTGGTGGTTTTTTTGGCATGAAGCTCAAATATGGTTGCATGAGAGAATTCGATATGGGGATTTTCTATTAACCTTACATAACGATAAGGAGAACTCGTCGAGAGATTACATGCATGTGTGTGTGACATTCATACAAAGGTTGTGTCTGTGAAGATCGATCCTGGGAATCACTTATGATGTAGACATATTATAATATATATCTATATCTATATTACGGGTTAGGCTTAGATGTTCGGACGTGAAAAAAATTTGTGCCCTCATACGGGGTTCCTGGGGTATGATGATAATGTTCATGTATAAAGAGCTAACCCATCCCTAAACAGGTTCTCTCTCTAATCGGTGATGGGGTTTCACTGACTGCCCGAATGCTCATTCTAATGATGGTTTGTTTTTTTCTCTGCTGTGAATGTTTCTCTTTTTTAATGTGGGAGCACCCATTGAGTCTCTTGTTTATTGTCTATTGTCTCTTTTACATGGATTCTGTCCTCCTAGCAGAAGACTTAGTTATCACCTTAAGCCACTAGGTTATGGTGTCTGGGGTATCGCCTTAAGCCACTGGGTTATTGTTTCCATGATTGGAGATGGATCCTAAAAAAATTTGAAAAGAAAATTAGTCATTGGTCCATTTGGTTCTTATAATTGGGGGGCATACTAATTCTTATTCGGTCTATGTTTTCTAGTATAGCTGTTTACTGGTTCTCTTTGGATAGAATTCCCAAATCTATCTTGAATAGTATTTGTCAAAGCATGTTCTCCTTTCTTTGGGGTAGCTCAGCTCATAAGCGTAGGATTCACTTAGTGGATTAGCAGACTCTCTTGAGGCCTTATGATTATGTTAGTTGGAACATAAAAAAACTGCAATGGTTTGGTATGGCGCTCAGACTCAAGAGTATGTGGATGGTTTTGAAATGCTCTGGTATATGGAATAAAGTGGTTGGGGAAAAATATCTCAAAAACCTATCAATTGAAGGTTGGTTCAGAAGGAACCTCTATTTTTTGGAATGGTTTCATCTAGACTCTCTCTTGGTTAAGTTGCAAACTGGGTTGGAAATTTGGTAATGGTTATAGTATAAAACTGGGCATTGACCCTATCTCTGGGTTGAACTCTTATTTTTTACTTTCGGAAGAGCTGCGGGTTTATCTGATGGATTTTTTCATCAGCACGCTCAAACATGCTTACAATAGGGGGGAAGGAGTTTCAACACACTCATATTGGTATACCGTGGATGATATGGAATTGGGTGGTAGTTGGAATACTGAATGGACCCTTTTCATTAATTTCTTATCTCATGGATGCATAAAAATTTCTAAATATCAAGACTCTATTCTTTGGATGCACAATGCTGTGAATGGTGAAGTCATAACTAGACTTGCTTATGATCTTATTGTATCCTCCAATTTGTCAAAATAGTTTGTATGGATTCATTCGTAGATATGGTCCTGGAAAACACTGATTAAAATCAAGTGTTTTTTGTGGCTCAGCTTGGAAAACCGCATAAGTACTTGGGATAATTTGTTAAAAGAGGGATCGTCTAGGACTAACAGATGTTGTTTATGCAATTCTAATGAGGAGAATGTGAATCATTTATTTGTTACCTTTCGCTTTGCAAGGGCAGTGAGAGAATCTCTCAGTTTGAAGTATAATTTGGTTTTCTCGTGGATTGAGCCTTCTCTTTTGGAGAACCTTAATAGTTGGTTTAAGCAGAATAGGGACCATCTCTATTTACCCTTGTTTTACATCTGGAACATTTGGATATGTCTCAACTTATGCATCTTTGAAAATAAACCACTCGAAATTGTCTCTTTATGCATCAGAATTTTGGAACAATTTTCGTCCTATCTTGTGGTGTGTACAAAAAAGAAGCTCAGGGTTATTGTTCTTCTGCCATCATCTCCTATCCTTTGGTTTTTTTCGATGTGCCCAGCAGTTTCCAAGATTGGTAGAGCCATTTTTATTCATTCTCTAAATTAGTCATATTTCTTCCTTTTTAAAATGGGTTATGGTCCCAACACCAATACAAGGATGTGAGGACCCTGCAGCAAACAAGTAATCAAAACACACGATATAGTAGCAGAACTCACGATCACTTTTATATTAATCACAAGCCACTTCGAGGGGGCAACCTCCTTTAAGCAAGCTCAATACAAAATAACTTCACGGTGCCTTCCTTGGCCTCAACACACACTTATATACCAAAATAGGCGCCAATACTATGGGTCAAAACCATGGGCCAATATAAACTATGGGTGCCAATACTATGGATCAAAACCATGGGCCAATATAAACTATGGATCAACAGATACTACAGGTGGCTTACAAAGCATATGTGCCTCACAACAATAACACAAACTATGGATCAACAATTACTATGGGACGACTTACAAAGCATATGTGCCTCACAACAATAACACAAACTATGGATCAACAATTACTATGGGACGACTTACAAAGCATATGTGTCCAACAACAATATACTAACATAGTAAAGAGAGAGATTGACATGGGTTCCTAACATCCCCTCCCCCTTAGAAAATGCTTTGTCCTCAAAGCTTTAGATGTGGAAATTGTCGCTGTATCTAGAGGAGTGGTTCCCACGTAGCATCCTCGGGCTGCATTCCGTGCCATTGAATTAAGACCTCTGTGATAGAGCGAGAGCGAAGCTGACGAGTGCGCTTATTGAGGACAGCCTCCGGCTCCAAAAATATGGATCCTTTATTATCCAGTTCTGGTAAAATAGTTTGGCCTCTGATGTTGTTGCCAAGAACTTTCTTCAGACAAGAGACATGAGATACTGGATGAATGCGGGAAGAAGGCGAAAGTTCCAATTTAGAAGCAACAGACCCAATCTTCTGAAGAATCCTATATGGCCCATAGAACTTTGGGGCGAGCTGATGACGCCCTTTGAACTTTAGTGAGGATTGCTTGTAAGGCTGGAGATGAATAAAAACCATATCACCGGCTTCAAAAGTGCACTCACAATGGTGCTGATCAGCTTGTTGCTTCATGCGATTGCCTGCCATGTGAAGGTTTTCATGCAAAATGCGAAGGACCGCGTCAACTGCCTGAACTGGAGAACTACTGGCGGTGCCTGAACATAAACTACTTCATATGGAGTCATTTTAGAGGAAGTGCGGTAAGAGGTATTGTACCACCATTCAACGAGAGGGAGCCACTTTGCCCACTGATGTTTTTGCTCAGAGGAGAAGCAACGAAGATAAGATTCCAAGCATTTATTGATAATTTCAGTCTGACCATCTGTTTGGGGGTGATAACCTAAATGCATCTTCAGTTTGGTGCCAGTGTGGTGAAAGAGTTCTGTCCAAAAATGACTGGTGAAAGTCGCATCACGATCCGAGAAAATGGAAGAAGGCATTCCATGAAGATGAAAGATCTGGTCCAGGAAAATTTGAGCAATGGAAGAAGCTGTATAGGGATGGCTGAGAGCACAAAAATGATGATATTTGGAGAGGTGATGAACCACAACCAAAATCACAGTCTTCCCTCCAGAGTTAGGGAGCCCGTCAATGAAATCCATAGAAATATCTATCCATATCTGGGGAGGTATGGGCAAGGGATCGAGCAATCCCGGAAGGGGTGTTGTTTCACCCTTATTGCGCTGGCAGGTATCACCTTCAACCACCATCTATTGAATTGGCCTTGTCATGCCCTGCCAAAATAAGTTGCGTTGTGCCCGTTCATACGTTTTGAGAAAACCAGAGTGCTCCGCTGACGGAGAAGCATGGAGTTCATAGAAGATAGCTTGTTGAAGAGCTATGTTCTGGGGAAGCACCAGACGACCCTTGTATCGCAGTGAAGCACCATCCCAAGAGTAATATGGAATAGCAGAAGGGTTGTTGGCCAAGTGTTGGATGATGTGAGATAATGAAGAGTCATTGACATAACCCTGCTGAACCAATTGCAACCAATTTGGAACAGGCATGGAAATAGCGGAAAGAGAACCTTGGTCATCAAATGTGCGAGAAAGGGCATCTGTCACAAGATGGTCCTTACTCGTCTTATAAGTGATCTCATAGTCATAACCCATGAGGTTGCTAACCCATTTCTTTTGTGCTAGGGAGGATACACGCTGTTCTAGGAAATATTTCAGACTCTGGTGATCAGTCTGGATGCAAAAATGAGTCCCTGAGAGGTAGGGTCGCCACTTTTGTACTGCATGCAAAATGGCCATCATTTCCTTCTCATATGTAGAGGCAACTAAATTCTTACCGGAAAGGGCTCCGCGGGTGAATGCAATGGGGTGTTCATCTTGAAGGAGAAGAGCACCAAGTCCATTGCCGCAAGCATCACTCTCAATAGTGAAGGGCTTGGAAAAATCGGGCATAGCTAGAATAGGTGTAGTACACATAGCTTGTTGCAGCTTGTCAAATGCACGCTCAATAACATGTGTCCATGTAAAAGCATAATTTTTCAACAGCGCAGTTAATGGAGCTGCAAGCTTCCCATAATCCTTGACAAACTTGCCATAGTAGCCAGTCAACCCCAAAAAACCATGAAGGCTCTGGAGTGTCTTAGGAGGTGGCCAATTGTTCATGGCAACGATTTTGGCAGGATCCACACGAACCCCTTGTGCTGAGATAATGTGCCCGAGATACTCAACTTCCTTTTGGCTAAAAACACATTAGACATTTTGGCATGGAAATGATGATCAGAGAAAAGTTGCATTACAAGAGCCAGATGCTGGAGATGTTCAGCCCATGTTTTACTGTAGATGAGGATATCATCAAAAAATACTAGAATGAATTTCCGCAAATAGGGCCTGATGTTGGGAGGAATGCTACTAGGGAGGAGCTGAATACGATGGTCCTCTGGTCGTGAAGGTGGAAGTCCCACTGGTTCACCAAAAACACCTGTATAGCGATCCAGAATTTGTTGGAGATCCAAAGGAGTAGTGGGGGCCGCGGAAGGTTGCATTTGAAGGGAATGGAGCTGAGAAATGACACCATGGAACTCTTTTTAAGGAGTTTTTCCAGGAAATGTGAACTGATGATGCTGAGAGACCCTGGTTGTAATCCCTTCAATGTGTGTTTGTGTCCATCGGGGGAGAACTGCATCCAAAGTTCAGCAAAATCCCATAATATGGGTCCAAGTGTGCGCAGCCATTGAGCGCCCAAAACCACATCACATCCACCTAAGGTCAAGGAAAACATGTCAAAGCGGAGGTTATAATCTCCCATAGAGATACGCACATTACGACACTTCCCTTTGCAAGGTAAGGTGCCCCCATTGGCAATCATGACTTCAAAGTTGGAGCAAGGATGGATAAAACAATCAGCTTGTTTGGCGATCCGAGGGTCAATGAAATTATGAGTGCTGCCAGAATCAATGAGTATTGTAAGAGGAAGCTTCTTGAAGTAACCACGTACTCGCATTGTTTGGGGGGCAGTGACTCCAGCTAAAGCATGGCGGGATATCTCGGGTTGGTCGTCCTGAGATGGAGGGTCAGTAGGAGGCTCTTGAGTGTCAACTGGAGCATCCATTACATCAGCAACTTCTTCACCAATTTTAGAGGCAGGTGGAGAATCAACATCCAAGAGATAGATCTTTTGTTGAACACATCGATGTCCCCGACTGAATTTCTCATCACAATTATAACAAATCGCTTTTTCTCTACGTGCCTGCATCTCTATTTCAGACAAATGCTTGATCGGAGGTGAGCGAGGAGCTGGCAGAATGGGAGGTCGTTGAGAACCCATATTTCGGAAGGGAACAAAAGAGGATTTGGAGCGCTGTTGGGCTGCCATCTTGTCTTCTACCAACTTAGCCAACCCTAGGGCTTCCATCATTGTGTTGGGACTGAACATTTTGACCTCAGAGTGAATTACATCTTTTAGACCACTAATAAAACAACTCCGGTAGAAGTCAGCAGGTAATCCTGCAGTGTGATTAGCTAGTTTCTCAAATTCAGTTTGATAATCTTTCACAATGCCAATTTGGCGAAGTTTAGTGAGAGCTCCTGTGAAGTCATCAAAAGCACTAGGACCAAATCATTTCAAAAGGAGCTGGCAAAAAGTAGGCCATTTTGGCTCATCATGAGCCTTGATGTACCAACGATACCATTGAAGAGCTTCCTCTTCCAAATGAAAGGAGGCAAGTGGAACTTGGTGGACATCAAAATTATTATGAAGGTTGAAATACTGTTCTACACGGTAGATCCATCCAGTCGGATCAGTACCATTGAAGCACGGAAAATCTAGCTTCGGACCGTGAAAATTCCTGGAAGAAGAGAACCCATTGGTTGATGAAGACTCGGACTGTCGTCTGGTGTTCATAGCTAAATGCTCAAGATGGAGACTGAGAAATTTTTCATCCAGGTCCTGGAGTTTGGCTTGGATGGCTGCAAGTGCTTCCTACATGATTTTTGCTCCAGTCCAGGTGACAACCATAAGCAGGATATTTTTCAGGAAGGGATCTGCAACAACACGGAAGTGATCGGCAACAGATGGATCTGCAACGGCGCGGAACTGACCGGCAACAGTTCTGGACAGAGGAAATCTGCAATTGTGCAACTGAAAATAGATATGGACCCCAGGTATGTGCGGCTTCCTATCGGTTCAAGGGATTCACTCGGCCACCAATGCTATCTGATGGATTGCGTATTGGGGTAGTAACCCTCACTCCATGGCTCAGGTAAAACTGATAACCGCTTGGCCACAAACGACAGCTCTTGGTTTACCTCACGGGTGGGAACTAGTTAATCAGGTAGGGGTCGTTGCCCTTTTCACTGGCAGGTCCTCTCAATTGGCCAACTACTTCGAGGTTCCTGTGGTACTCCTCACAATGCGTTTTAGGGCTTATGCCCAAGTACTTCCCACAGTTAAGTGGAGAGGGATTATTCCCAGATCCGAACCTGCAACAGAAAAAAATTTGGGCAGAAATTCCACCCAATGTTCAAAAACCGGATCTATATTGCTCAGAATCACTATTATAGCATGTTTCTGAAACTGGAACAACCACTCTGCTTCTACCCATGAAATCGGAATAAAAATCTAAGCACTCAGTCAGAAGATTTTCTCGCCGCAATTTCCGCGACCGTCACCGAAATTCTGAAAAATTGCGGATTTTAAATCCGCGATATCTCCACTTTTAGAACTCCAAATGAGATGATTTTTTTTTTGAAATTGCGTATTTTTGAAAGATAAATTCAGACATGCAATCTGTTTCTTCTGATTTTGTGCATAAAGTTTCATAAATTGATCTGAAAGTCGCTGCCAAAAAAAAAATTTCCCACTTGTGCCAAGGAAAGTGCTCTGATACCAGATGTGAGGACCCTGCAGCAAACAAGTAATCAAAACACACGATATAGCAGCAGAACTCAAGATCACTTTTATATTAATTGCAAGCCACTTTGAGGGGGCAACCTCCTTTGAGCAAGCTCAATACAAAATAACTTCACGGTGCCTTCCTTGGCCTCAACACACACTTATATACCAAAATAGGCGCCAATACTATGGGTCAAAACCATGGGCCAATATAAACTATGGACGCCAATACTATGGGTCGAAACCATGGGCCAATATAAACTATGGATCAACAGATACTACAGGTGGCTTACAAAGCATATGCGCCTCACAACAATAACACAAACTATGGATCAACAATTACTATGGGACGACTTACAAAGCATATGCGTCCAACAACAATATACTAACATAGTAAAGAGAGGGATTGACATGGGTTCCTAACAAAGGATTGAGGTGCTAGCTCTGTGGTCTTTTCTTTACATTGCGACTGCAATGGGTCTTCCTTCTCTTTTTGTGTGTGGATATTAATCTATGATTATAAATTGGGAAAATTCTAAAGTAGCTCTTACTGCTTTGAACTTAGATTATTGGTGTGACAGAATCACTAATATCAAACTGGCCTTTCTTTTTCTTGACTTTCAACATTTATATAGGGAGCACAATAAGAGTGCAGACTATTTATCCAAGGAAGCACTTCCTTTGAAGTCTGGCGTTCTCTCCTTCTCGAAACATTTATAAGGTGAAATTATCAGGGGAGGCATGATTCAACTCTTTTAAGAGTATTTACCGTGTTAGTGGCTTTCTCATATATATTTTTTATTAGGGGATTCAAAGCCTGCTTTAGTCAATATATTTTGGGGATGTATTATCATTTCATGATCCCCTTGGGGTTTGAGATTTTTTTACTCACCCCAGCTACTTCCTTGGATAAGCTTGCTGGGTTCTTTATGTTCTCTCGGTGGATATTCTTTGTAGGTCATCTTTGGGAGAATGGCAAAGTTTCTCTTCATGGAATAGGTTGCGGTTCTCTCTCTCAGCTTTTACGTGATATCTATGTCACGATTGTGTATAAGTTACCTTTGATTCTTAATGAATATCAAGGAACAACTATTTTTCTTCTAAAAAAAAAATATGCATGTGTGTGTAAAACTAGCAGAGAGGTCTTATCGAAGAATTAGTGAAACTAAATTCACTATTTGAGGAAAATTGATATCATAGTTTCTGGACCACTATCTCCATATTCTTGCTGAACATGACACCTCACTAGTTCACTATTTTGCTTCACAACTTCTAGTGAACTGTGATGAGGGAAACTTATGCGTTTGTCAGCTATAGGTGATTCCTAGTAAGATCATTGTTCAGATTTTAATATTAGATATTGTATGTGTCTTAAACATCCTCCTTTTCGTTATTTCCCTTACTGACTTGAAGAAAGAAAGACTTAGGACTTATCTTTTGTTTCGAATGTCTTCATACATATTTATCCTACTACAGAGCCCATTTAATCTTTAAAAACATGCTACGTGTAGTCATAATTAGGATGAAAGAAAGGTTTTGGATCTCTCCTTTTTATTATGCTTCAGCTAATATAATCTTAGAAAAGCATGACTAGTTTTTCAAAGTTCTACCTATTAAAGTTAGTGCAGCTGTGAGACCCATTCTCAGAGAGGATGGTAACCTAGTTAGTTGACTAGGAAAAAATAAGACCCTAGAAGGTAGCCTAGGGACCCCAGTAGTCTTGTGGGGTTATGTTGTTATGTTTAAATTTTTATTATGCAGTCTTATTATGAACCTGAGTTTTATATGTTCATGTATTAAAGTTAGTTACTTGTATTAAAAGTCATCTAACCTATAAATTTCAACACTAACCTAGAACCATAATTATCCCTTTCCATGTTGATGAAAACATATATCTCAATGTTTATAGAGAGGTGGAGATGTATTTAAAAAAAATACAATCATAAATAATACAAGAAATTCCTCAATTCCCCAGAAGAAAAGAACACAATTATGGAGTAGGAAAATTTTCCAATAAGTTATTATGTTACAATGATAGATGGCCCATTTAAGGATATTCTTCTTCTTTTTGCATTAGGAAATGAGAAATATTTGATTATAATTTCTTCATTCCTCTACTGTTGGTTCGTGTTATTGAGACATACTTTCCAATCATAAAATACACTTTTTTCAAAAATTTAAAAATAGATGACAGGCAATAGATAAGGTCACGGGAAGTTACTGGAAGGTTGCGTGAATTCAAAAAAAAAATTGGGCTGCTCTGTTCTTCTCATGGGATGCCCAAAGAAAATTTGGGAAACCCTAAATCACTCATAGACTCTCGGGAAGTAGTTAATTAATTTCGGGTAGTAGTGAATCTATCTCGGGAAGCCCTTTCTCTCCTCACGAGCAGCAGTGAATTTATTTGTAGGTGACAATGGTTGATTTTGTTACTACAACTAGTATAGATTTTAGGTAACAAGTTTGTTGCAGTTGCATAGAGAGTCGATAGGTGTCGATCTAGACACTTTCCTCAGAAAGAGGGATTGTCAGATTTTGGGTTTCTCCACGAGTATTTACACCATATTTGGGGGCGATTCATGGGATTTGGGGTACATGATGGTTCAATATTTGTATGTATTGAGATATATTTTAAAATGGGATATGGTTATTTATGGATTTTTACTTTGAAGATAACTTGATCAATGGTCACTTAAACTCAGTTGGGCGCTTGCTTGGCATTCTTACATAGGTAATTGGAGTTTTGTTGTCATTTTGTGGGATGCACATTTTATGAGAGTTTAATTTCTTGGAAAAATACCTACATAGGAGGAGAATTATACTTTTTGGAGGAGGGAATTAGGCCCTTCACAGTGTGATCTAGCATGGATTATTTTATAGAGGCTTTGAGTTGACTCGAGGACTTTTGGGATGTGATAGTGTTCATATAAGGAGAGTGGACCTAAAGGATTATATGGCTTAGGAGGAGTGATGGATTCAATTCAATATCGTGACAAAGGGATGTAGACACACCTTGCGTACCCAAATAATCTTATATTTCTTATTGTGTATGACAACACCTTGAATATTAACACCTGTACCCTTGGAGAGGAGTGATTCACTTGTGTATGTGTTTATTATAGGTTGCTTGTAAGTACATTGAGCTACATTGTAATTTTATCCTCCCTTATATTTAATATAAATAGATGAATGACAAAGTCCTTCACATTCATTATTGTACTCATCATACTTGTTCATCTTATGATTAGACATGCAACTAGGAGGAGGAGAACAATAGTCATCTTCTCTCTCTCATATATTTATTTGTAGTTAGTCTCTCTTTCTCTTGGAATCAGTAGGGTTTTTTATCTTCTTGGATAATCTTGAAGTCTATGGTTAGGGTTTCATCTTGTTTTGAGTAAAATTGTTTGTAATGGTTAGGTTGAACCACCAATAGAGAAAAATAGAAAAACACTACTTTCCAATTTAGTTAGTTAATAAAGAATTAAGTAAATGATATTGTTAACAAGTACCTTTGGCTATTCATCTATCCTTCTTGTTGAGCTCCATTGATCCAAGCTTGAATCCTTCCTGCAAGTCAAACCCACAAAAACATAAACATATATCAACAACAAACCATATTCAAATCCATTTAAATTTTAGTAGAAATAACCAACAAAAAATCAAAATTAATAACTAACTAAAATAACTAAATCTTCAAGAAAATTAGTTTGTCCACTAAATATACTAGATCAATGCATAACAAAATTTAACACAAGAATTTAGGTGTGGGGGTGGGGAAGAAGAGATATATTCATTTTATTATAAGAAGTGACAACAAATGTAGTTATATACCTAAATTATAGTTTTAGCACCTCCTTCACCAGGTTTCATATTCCTCCTACCCTGACCATTAACAAACCACCAATATCCGGTTGCTTCTCAATCTCGAAGCGAAGGGAAATTTGCAGGAAATTGAGATCCTTACTCAAGCTTGAAAATATAGACAATTAAAAACAAGGGTTTTTTATGGAATGGGAATTTGAAAGCCACAAACATTCACTACTTCATGCCTCCAACATGAGGGTGCAATATCAAAGTGGTTCCCCTTCCCCAACTCATTGCCTTATTTTATACTTGTCGAAAGTGGTGTAAGTAGTTGGTACAGTCCATACCCATGTCCACGTGTAAAAACCATGAAAAAAATTCTCAAGAAAACATATTTAATCCTCTTATTATTTATCTTTTTCAATTTTGGAGATGCCCCGTGTGTTTCTTTGAGAAAACAAATGGGGCACCATGATTCAATGCTAATAGGAAAATGATGGGGTCTAAGAAAATTCATTTTTTGGAAGAATCCTCAATGGTTTTCATGGTTCATAGGGTTAATGGAATGTTTTAGGCAATGGTGGACATGATAATTCTATAACATTCGAGTTGATATTACGGCTTTGAGATGAAGTTGTAGGGTGTATTTGGTAATGATGAGGAACATGAGGAAATATATTGCCTTGTAGGACTTGTTCGAGTGATTCATGCATATTTTACCTCCTTGCTGGAACTTCATCTTATGCATATTAATGAAGTTTTCAACTGTTCAATACTTTTGTAAATTGCATATTTGATTTTTTGCCATCTATATTCTTAATTCTTTATAATTTCCAGCTATATATGTCTTGCTAAGATGACATAAGTTAAAGGAAATTATGTTAAGTAATTTAAAATGGTAATTGAAGAAGATAAGGGTTGTTTTACTACCGCATTTACAATTGTAAATCAAATCTTTTATATTTGGTTAATTCATGATAAGATTACCCAAGAGGGATAAAAATTATGAGAACACTTTGGTATATTATATTTTTAGATTTCCTAAAAGTTTGGGTTGTTAAGGATTGAAATATTGTCCATTTTTGCTATTGTTTTGTATTATATTTCATAGCATCCCCAAGTCTAAAAGTAGGGGTGTATATTGGTGTCAATTTAAAAGGAGAGAGGTCATAAAATAGGGTGTATCATTAACCATCATAATTCAATAGAGCTAGTTCAATGAATAATTAGAGTATCCAAACTCTGTGAGAAAGAAAATGTAACAATCTGTTGGCATGTATTCATTTAGAATTTATTAGTGATAGATGTATCCTTTATGTTGATTCCTACCTCCAGTGCTTAATAGCTCGGTTCATTGAAATCAAACAGCTCCGGTTCATTGCTGGTTTCATTTTTTGTCTGAGTTGACCCTCGACCGGTTCAACTACCGGTTGCAAGTTTTAAAACCTTGGTATGAGCAAGATATATTGCAAATACTTGTAAGTTTAAAAATTATATTTTCCAAGAATAGTGGTGGATTCGACATGGTTTGGGTGATTTACTTGAGCTAGAACCTATACATATTTATTGGTGATTTTAAAACTTTAAAAGGGGTCCTTGTTTGCAATATTATTTCATATTGTTGAATCCTTGAAGGAGACCAATTTGACCATCTTCTTTTACTTTTATATTTCTCTAGACTCTCCCTTTCATGCTAATCAATTCAAAATTCTAAGATATGCATTTGGAAAATAATGATTTGGTTTAAGATTGTTATCATTGACACCATTGTGTTCTTTCTATCTCCCAAATTTATAGTTTTCAAGTCCGTATATATGGTGCTTTGAATGATGAATAAATATTTGCCTTCCCCAAATTCAGTTCTGCATCTATATTTGTTATGATATTGAATTTATTTGACACTCATATCTAATTTTTCTCTTCACATACAAAAGTGATTCAAGTATCCTAGATTGACGGTCATTTTTCCCTCTTGTGGACTATCATAATATTTAAATTCATCCTCTTTTAGAAACCAATTGTGTTGTTAAAATTTGAAATGTAAACTCTACTACATTCAAACCCTTGTTCATTGTTAAGAGGTTTGGTTTACTTGAAATCAATTCAAATCCTAGCTCATTATTGGGTGGATTCTATTAAGTTCTATTTTGCTAGCATGCATTTGGAAACCTTTAAATTTTTACCTTATTTCACTGTTTAAGGAAAGACCTGATTTCATGACATAGTGATCACCCATTTGACATTAATTTGGATGTCCTTACTTTTCCTATATCATTTCAATAATCCATAACTATATTAAGAAATTTTTGGCAGGTTGATATTGATGAACTTGATTTGGATTTAGATAAAGAGACTCCTTAAATTTTCTTGCTTAAAATAGGTATTGGTTGGAGGTTTTCTTAACTAGATGGTATATTCCTCGTATTTGCCAAGTTTTTTCCCATGGTGCAAGTAGAACCAAACATGTATTTGTTAGACCTGTCTTCCTTGAGCGAGGGGACTTTAGAAAGGCTAGAAGAAAGTAAGACATCTAGTAGGTCTACAAGGGCTATATCAAATAGATTTTAGAAGATAAAAATAAAATTCCATAAATGCATGGAATTGTTTCTTGCTAAAGGGGGGTCATGTTCCTATGATGATGATACAATAGGAGACATTGAGGTTCCCTTAAGGTACAAAAATCTAGTCAAACAATGGGTACCTGGGGATATTTCTCAACTGAACACAGATTTTTGTGTGAACAAGAGGATATATATAATTGCATCGTCGTCATTACATGGATTGAGGTTGTTTTCAATGGATGGCATAAAGGTCGGTTATGACATATGTACATAATTGATGGAGTATGTTGGACCTTGTTACAACTACAAATATTGGGTGCACCTGGTTCAATATACACGAAGTATGCATCAATATGAGTTTTAGCAAATTATTTACAGCTGAAAGACAAATATCAAAATAAAGGAGCAACGTTGTATATTAACGAAAGGCCAAAGGCCATTGGGAGTATTGTGGGGTTTATAAAAAATACACAACCATGATCTACACTTAAGCAACCCAATTGCATATTTGAGGGGCATGAAGGAAAACGTGTATTTTTATGTGCCATTAAATCAATATCTACAGGGGAATATTTGCTTCTTAATTACAATTTGAATCAAGTAGATACAAACATGGTTACTATGGATGTGGTACATCCAACAATTTACCCAACTTTTTATTAATAGTACAAATATAATTTGAAATAAAAGAGTTTTTTTGTTGTGTTTTTTCATGAGTATATATGTTTGGTTTATATAATGTTATCTATATTTTTTGTAGAGTATTGATTGGGGAAACCACCCCCTTGTTGATCAGACAACCACAGCCTTAGGGCAACAAGTAAACATGATTGTAATTGTAAAATTTAAATACGTCAAAATGTTTTGTTATTATATTGTTTCAGTGAGTATTTTGGTTTCGTTAGGTAATTTTTTTATGTTTTTTATGTAGGTTTTTGTGAGGGAAACCTCCCTCACAGTAGATGATACCAGACCTACTTCAAGGTGGCAGGTATACATTGATTCCATTGTACAAATTTAATATGTACAAAAATTTCTATTGTTGTGTTTTTCCATGACCACAATCATTTGGTTTATATAATCTTATCTATATTTGATGTAGAGTGTTGATCGGGAAATCCACCCGGATGTTGATTAGATGAAAGCAGCCTCAGGGCAACAGGTAAACATGATTGTAATTGTACAATTTAAATACGTCAAAGTTGTACCAATATAATATGTAGCATAATGTTTTTTTGTTATGTATTTTTTGTGTATTGGTTTTTCATTATGATAATGTTTTATACTTCTTTTTTACAGGTGGATGATCGAGGAAAGTCCCCAACTGTGGATCAGAAGACACCATCATCCAGGCATCAAGTAAATTAAGTTGTAATTTTAGGAATCTATCATGACATATATGTTTTTTTAATATACCTTTTTCTTCAGTATATTGATTTAACACATCAGTAATGCTTTATATATTTTTGTTGCATACCAATGATTCGGTTATGAAGCAACATCACAACAATCAATAGATTTTGATGTGCACGAGTTGTTGAATGATGCTAACATTGGTTCTTCTCCAGACCTGGTTAAGGTGATAGATAATAATTTGAAAAAAATTAATGTGGATATCCTTTGTCTGCTATTCATTATTTTGCTGACAGATGAGATTAAAGCCAAGGTTGAAGTGTTGGTAAAGATATCTCATGACTTGCAATTAAGTTGTGTAATTTTGAATCATAATATAAATTCATTTATAACTTTATAATTTTTACTTTTATATGATAGTGAACTTATAAAATATGGTTTGTATTTACAGGATTTTTGTTGGAATATATTATATTCCTTGGAAGGTAATAATGTCTTTGTATTATGTGAGAAGTTGTCTACAATATTATGTAAAAGATTAATACATTTAACCCATAGTTATATGGTGGTGTATTTACTTGTGTAGAGTATTTTTCCATGTTATTGTATTAAGAGATGTTATTTTGGAGAATTATATTATCCCACATGCAATATGTAAGAGTAATTCCTCCTCATCTCTTAGTATATAATAGGGTCAAGTGAGTCTCTACATATCATGTATTCTTAATGTAGTAGTGGTACTATTGTACATCATCTATATTCTTTGGGGTATTTGTGCTTTGCTCTATTGCAATATTGGAGAAGACATTATGGAGATAATAGAATACTACTTTCCAGTGGATGTAACCAATTAGGGCGAACCACATATATCGGTGTTCTCTTGTCCTTTTCTTTTGTTGTTCTTATATTTTATGATATGTTGTTGGTTGCTTAGATAGGTTAACTATTTTAGCTTGACTATATTATTCGAACATTTTTTGTGACCACACACTAGTGGTCAAGGTGGTGTTGGGCCTAGTGATTCTCGTGGAGATCATTCATCACATTAGAAAACAAATACACGTACATCGAATCATGTGTTATTTTTATCAACTGAATAGTCTAAAACACATTCTGTGACACCCCTGAGGCTAGCAGAGAGTGCACTTGTTGGTGATTGACGCACACCAAATCATGTTGAACAAGGGGTGGATGCAGAGCCTAATAGTATTGCTAATGTTGGAGCAACATTTCCTGGATCTTACCATGTCATTTGCATGGGTAAAATTCATAAAAAAAATTGGTGGACGAAGAACTTGTTCTAGTAAATATAGAGAATATCCTAGGTAATTATGCATTGTTCAAGTTAGTGTTTATAATTTGATTGTAATAAACCGATAAATTTTTTTTTTCAACTAATGATGGCATGATCGTTTTGTAGGAAATAATGTTTTTTATAAACGTCTAAATGATTTGTCCTTGGATATCTTTGGACCCACTATTCGCACAAGGTGGGATAGAAAAACAAAAAATTTAAAGGATGAGCTCACTAATCGGTTGGTTTCCCTATTCAGCAATGAGACCTTCGATCGAGTCACGGTCCTAAAAAAGGTTGGACAACATATGAATAATATTCGAGATCAATATAAGGTTCACCTAGAAAGGAACCCTAGTTATGAGATCCCTCCGATGATTGCATCAAGGGAGTGGAAAGCCCTAGTGGAAGATGGAAATGAGGGGTCTCTGAGAAAACAAGGAAAGATACTACCAGGAACAGGGAGGTATACAATACTTTCCACAGTGTAATGCTAACCCTTATTATTATTAATTTTTATATTGAGTTTGGAACATCTAATGTATTTCAACACTTGCATAGGCTGTTAGATACATCAAAGGCCACAAAGACAAGACTAGAAAAAATTGGTCAGCACAAGCTTGGTCTTGGTGGTTATTTGAACTTGGCGACATGAATTATAAGTATCCAAAACTCGATAATGTATCCAAATAATAAATTGCAAATTATTTTTGTTTTAATGCGCTGCAAAATGTAAAATTAATGATGTTATGCAAATATGTAGGATGACTGATTAAAAGAAGTCCCCACTAAGGAAGACTTGAAGCTTGGCTTCCACCACAGCTTTGAAGTTGTTGTTGAATGCCGAAAAATATTGTCTCAGAAAACATGGTCTTCTGGTTATCCATTTTGTGCATAGGTATATAAAATATATATAGTTTAATGAATATTTATTACTTGTGCAAACTATTTGTTATAAATAATTAACATAAAATGTTTATTTTGTTTTGAGCAGGAAAGAAATGATCCCCTTAATGTCTATGATGGACATCAACCAATCGAAGATCATGCTTCGAATCTTGGTAGTGAATTTATTCATATGCTACAATTTTATATATAGCATTGTGGATGGTGAACATTAATTGTACTTATCCATATTTCAACTGCAAAGCATGTAGAGGTGTCACACTATACAGGTTGAGCTTGGACAGGAATATGAAGAACATGATGTGGCCACAACAGGTAAAAAAACACCTTTGTAATGTTTTTTTAAATTAAATACTTGCAATTATAATAACATAATATATTAATGCAACATTTTCACATTATTGCAGCATATTCGAACCCCTTGCCGCAAAATCCACGTGGTGAGTAGTCTACTAGGAAGACATCACCAATGTGGCTCATTTGCTTGTTGACTTGGCTTGTGTGTTGATGTGGCAAGTGTATAAATGGAATGAAATATCTTGGTGTTGAGATCTAAGATTGTCCTGGTTCCAATATCCTTTTTTATATAAAATAAATTTAAGGCCGTTTTATACACTTTTCAAAAATAAACCTTTGGAATTTAAATTTAATTAAAAACATAAATATTGGCCCAAAGAAAATCTTGAACGTAAAGCCAAGATCTCCTTATAAACCAAAATTTGTAAATTTCATTCAAAATGAATAAAAATTTGCACCAACCTTTCGTTTTACTCGGATAGCCACAAAATCTCTTCTTCCATTTTCTTGAATCCTTTAACCTCTTTCTCTTGCAAACCTACCAAATCGAGAAAACATTTGAAATATATTCGTTCATAACGCCAACTCCTACAAGAATAAAATTAGTGCTAACAGCTGGCTCTAATTGGGGATGTTATCCTCCCTGCGAGGTAGCAAAGAACCTCGTAAACCAAGTGCTTGATCCATTGGGTTGTTCCCAATATTTTTTGAAATGTCAACCTGCTCTGACCTATAACTATCCAATAAACATGTTAGCACCATTTTAGTTTTGCCGCAGTAAGCCTCATTGCCTGAAAATTTTGAGTTTCCCTTAAGGATCAAATGGTTTTCAAACATTCCTCATTAAAAAGATTTATAAAAATTCCGATGTGGCGTGAGAAAAAGTTAAAGGATTTTGGTTAAGAAGGAGATATTTTATAGAGACAAATTATTCATTATGAATAATGTTTACAAAAATTCATGAAATATATTTTGTAAAAGGAGGCTAAAGGTTATGTTTTATAAAAATAAATGAAATTTATTTTTATAAATCCAAAAAGAATTTGGATATTTTATGGAAAAAGTAAATGGGATATATTACCAAGAGGTATTTTAGGCAAAGCCCAAGCGCTCAAGAAATTATGATGTCACTTTGTTTCTTGGCATAAAGTCAAATTGGGCTTGCACACCAACCTGCCACTTTTGCAGCAAAATTATACATAGATCAATGCTTCATATCAAACTCAGTCACATCCAACGGCCAAAAGAAATTTCGCATTGTGAAGTTGCACAGAGCAATTAAATTTTTCAATTTGTGAAATGATGTTAAATGGTAGATAGGTTTTGACGGTCAGATTGGTAGGTGAGGAAAATCCACGGATAAAATAAATTTCACATTATGAAGGTGCACGAGATAATGAACTTTTTCAATTTGCGAAATCATTTAAAAGCCTGCATATTTCAATGGCCATGATATGGCTGGGAAAGGATGAACACTGTGAATGTATTTCGCATTTTCAACTAGCAAGGAGAAATTAAGTTCTGCAATTCACAAAACTTTAAATGGTGGGAAGCTTAGGGCACGTGTTGAATTGGAAAGGAAAATTGATGGTTGTAAATATTTCTGCTCGATGGAAATGCTATTTATTTAATGGTTCAATATTGGACGGAATGAGCAAATAAAAACATGTGTTTTTATCCCATTCTTTGAGAACGAGATTAGTGATCCTAAATGTTTCCGTTCAGAGAAAATGAAGAGTGTTTAGAGTTCAAATGGTTCTACACTTTGTTTGAGTCTGGTGATGACAATTTTCAAATAGCATATTTATCATAAAGAGCATTTACAGGCGTTTTTTGAAGCAACTGACAAATTTTTCCCTATAAATGGTTGTTTGGTCATTATTTTAAATCAATTCTTCCCACTGAATCAGATGATTTTTCAGAAAATGAGAAAGGTTTTTCTTCATACCACACCTATCTACAATAAAATCTCTTAGTTTTTACCCAGGTGCTCTGGATTGAGAGAATCAAAGTCATCTTCAGAGAGAAAAATTCCAGATTTTTAAATGACTATTTTAGTCAGTTATTTCAATCAATTGTTTCCGGAAAACCATAAATAATTTTCCAAAATTGAATGAGTTTTCTCTTAATAGCATGATCATGTTCAATAACCTCCTCCAATTTTTACACAGGTCCTATGGTTTAGGAGAAACAAAGTGATTTTTACAGGCTATGTTTTAGGTTTTCCAAAGGACTGTTTCAGACATCAAATGCAAAGAATTGTTTCAGCCAAATGGAGTTGAAGTCTAGGAAATTGAGAGAGTTTTTTCTTCATAACTGGCCTATCTACAAAAACCTCTATTCGGTTTTACACAGGTATCATAGGTTGAGATAATTTAAAATATCTTGACAGGGTATTTTTCCAGAAATTTACAGGTTTACTATCTGAGCCATCAATTTCAAAATCATGTATTAAGGAGCTGGAGCTGAATCAGAGGAAAAGAAGACATTGGTTTTGTTGGTAACATGGCCAATTACAAAATTGCATTTAAGTTTTTGTACAACTGTCACCATATGGGATATGCAGGAGGGGCTTTTAATCCTATCTTTCTAGTAGTCCATATTTTATTTTTGTCTTATGTAAATTGTGGCAGATACACCACATTAGAGTTTGTTAGAAGATGTTCTTCAATTGTAACAAATTTTGATTCTCGAATGTCATTTTGGGAAGTCCAAAATTCTATAAATGTATCTCCTGAAGAAGGAGAAAGGGTTGAAACTAATGTAATTTTGTTGTGTATGCTTTCAAGAGGATTTTAATAAAATTGCAGAGCCAAGGTCGACGTTTCATACATGGATTCATGTGTCGTCCGTATCTGCATTTTATTGCTTTCTTTCTTATGTAAATGTTTTTCCAGTTTATCTCTCCCATTTTGTTTTCTTTCATATCTGAATGTAGTGTATAATAGTTTGGAATTCATACTTGCTATGTTATGTCTTTTTTTTCAGGTATTCACCAAAGTTTTATTCTAAAGTTAATACAGAATTCATTTTTCAATGCTCTGTGTTGATGGTCTATTCATGTTCTTCTTTTCCACCAGGCAATTATAAATCGACTATGATCGAGTGGCTATCTTGCCCCTATGTTGAAATCACTTGCATAAGTTCTGTTTATTTCTGTTACATATCTTGACTCCATTTCCCAATGGTTTTGTGTTTTGTTTCAACCAATTTTACAAACAATTTATAGTTTCACTTGTATATATCTGGCATTGTTAACATTTGGTGAGATATCCCTCTCAGAAGAGCAGAAGCCCATTTCTATTTTCGAAATTGGTTCTACTGCTACCCAAGAGAGGGCCTTCTGCAACCTTTGGGCTCAATTCCGATGCTAATAAACTGGTGCCGTTGCTGGGGACGAGTTTGAATATCATCCCTGGGAAGAACGACAAAGATTCAAAGGATAAAGGGTTTCTGTTGGCAAACAAAGATTCTTACATGTGAAAAAGGTTGTATCATTTTCCCTGGCGAATCCACTGAAATATTCTGGAAGGTGACTCCACTGAGGAGACCAGTGGCCAGAAAGAAAGAGACGGGGAGAGGTCTCAAATATTCCATGGATTTGAACGATAGGTTTATATCTGAATATTGATGGTGAAAAATGGTTAGAGATCAAGAAGGTCATGTCTCTTTTCACCTAGCGACTCCATTTGCGAAGGATCCATTCTTCATAATGTTCTATGGCAGCTCCATTATCAAATGGGGTTGCAAAGTTTGAGGAGCTGATTCAATTTCTCCACCATCAAGATGAATTCTCGGGCTGCAAGGTATGCTCCTATGAATCTTGTTGCCATTCCTGGTTATCCCAATAAAATACCTCTGGTAGATTGGCAAACATATCTTCCAAGATTCAATGATGAAAAGGGTGATGCTGCTACCATTCATTTATTTAGATTTCATAATCATATACATAAGTTGGGAATGGGATGGCATGAAGATTCTTTAATGAAACTGTTCATGTTTAGTTTAGAAGGATATGCAAGGTCTTGGTATGAGGGATTGCCAGCAGGGAGTTTATCCTCCCTTAAATACTTTCATACCATATTTCATGAACATTTCGAAAGTCATTATCCTTCTTTGTTGTTACTTCAAGATTGTTGCACACACGACAGCGAGTTCATTGAAAATGTGAAAGATGAGTGTGGTGATGATCAGTATTTGGATGAAGAGGTTTTAGATATCTTACATGAATCTTCATCTCAAATAGAAAGACAAACCAATTGCCATGATATTCAACATTAGAGGAATTTTGGGGTCTAAAATGGGCCTCCTAAGGAAAATAATAAAATAATAGTTAAAATAATAAAATAATATTGATTAATTTTGGAGGAAGAAAGAAAAAAACTACTTTTTGTGTTCCTATTTTCGACATATCTCCCTGTGTTTTTACTCAAATTTCGATCGAGAGAGCATGTTGGATGCGGACTTTGATTCTGCATCCAACGAGTACCCACATTGCATACTTTTGACAGACCCCGCTGCCCCAAAAACAAGAAATACCTTAAAAAATGTGATGATGGCATCATCATCACGTATGCAGTGTGGGTACTCGTTGGATGCAGAATCAAATTCCACATCCAACAAGCTCTCCCAATCGAAATTTGTGTAAAAACACAATGAGATATGTCGAAAATATGAACAAAAAATGTAGTTTTTTTTAATGACAAATATGTCAATTCAACCATTATGGTTGACTTATTTTATTAAAATTCTATTGGTTCTTGAATTCCAACTCACAAAAACTTATTTTGGCAGGTTTTCTTATAATGCCCATTTTAGACCCCAAATTTCCTCTAATGGAAATTTCTCAGCAATTAGTATTGTCTTCCTTGACTGAAGTTGACAAAGACCAAAGCTCAGATTCAACTAGTTATATCTCTCTTCCTAAAATTGATGATGATTTGCAACATTCTTATCATTCTCTATGTGACCAAGAGAGGGGTTGGGACTGCCAATCAAATCCTTCCCCATATTATTCAACTTCCAAATTTTTTTTACAAGAAGAGGCATCCCCTTCCCAATTAGAAAATTCCTTTTCGCAACAACAATCTCTTGAAATTTACAATGCTTGTGTGATTGATTACACAGAAGATGATAATTCTGGAAAATTTCAGCCATGTAGTCCCTCCACATGTTCATTTTCTGAAAATGCAAGTAAAGAGAAATCAGATTTTGAAATAGTGTTAGAAGAAAGACCTTTTCATGTTGATCAAATTCAAATTTCACCTAAATATTTACATGAATATATAAAGCTCTCTTTGCTTGAAGAAGATGATCAGCCTAGAGATTTGAAAGGAGATGGGTGTAGTGATTTGTTTTCTAAAGAATGCAATCAGCCTGTCACAATTTCTGGTAGTGAAGAAAATTTCATTGAAACCCATCATCAAAAGAATGAAAACATAGTGGAAACTAGACATGTTGAAGATGATCGTTTGCCATTGTGTTTTCCTTCATTTGAGTGGTTAAAAAAGAGACTTAAAGTTTCTTATCACAAACAGAAATTTGATATTGTAGTATAGATTTCCTTGGAATGGATGATGAGCGAGAAGGACAGTTGTGCGATCAATCCCAGCCTTTAGAAAAACCAGTAGTATGCAACGAAGAGTTGAATAACGAAGAAGAAGATGGGGGTTCTCAAATGGATGTTTCTTTTTGTTTTTCAAATTCAGAAATTTTTTGTCAAGAAGAAATCTATTTGCTTGATGCTATCAAAGAAATGAATAATGTTTCTGCTGAAGCATATAAAGAATATGATGTTTTAAAATCAGAAATTTTAGATGAATTTGTGGATGTCTTGCCTGGAAATTGTCACGAGTTTTCCTTGCATGGTTATTTTGAAGATCAGTTTGACAGTGTGCAAGGGAATTTACAGTTGGGATAGCCTTCTCATGGTAAGCAAATGATAGAGTTTTTTGAAGGCTGACATGTTTTTTATGATCCAGTGGTAGAGTACATGGAGAATCTTGGTAGTGGTAATGGCTTGTTATATCTCTACTGTAAAGATCAATTTCTTTATTATAACTTTGTGCCATTAGGTCCTTCAGTTCTGTTTTTTATCAAGCATGAAGAAAAATTTGGTTTATGGGATCATTTGCTTGAGTGGCTTCATTGGAAGTAAGAAGTTACTTGATTGAACGTTGATGCTTAGTAAGTAGGGTAGGTAAGTAAAGATGAATAAGCTCGACATGGAGAGCTTTCCATTCAACAACTTTCAGTTTGTTTTCAATTTTAGTTTTAAAGTTCAGATGTGTAGTTACAATTGTCTTTAGTTTTCAGAATGTGGATAGGTGACATGTGATAGGTTGAAAGAGTAAGATTTGTTTGTAGAATGGTTTCAGTTGGTGGTTCAATTCAGAATAGGTTGAGGATTTCAGAGAAAATTGGGATCATCCCAATAGATTTGGCACTTGGTCTACAGGTGTTCTTTGCTACCTCCCTGGGAGGATAGCATCCCTCATGGAGTCAACTGTTAGCACCATTTTAGTTTTTCCGCAGTAAGCCTCATTGCCTGAAAATTTTGAGTTTCTCTTGAGGATCAAATGGTTTTCAAACATTCCTCATTAAAACAATTTATAAAAATTTCGAGGTGGTGCAAGAAAAAGTTAAAGGCTTTTGGTTAAGAAGGAGATATTTTATAGAGAAAAATTATTCATTATGAATATTGTTTACAAAAATTCATGAAATATATTTTGTAAAAGGAGGATAAAGGTTATGTTTTATAAAAATAAATGAAATTTATTTTTATAAATCCAAAAATAATTTGGATATTTTATGGAAAAAGTAAATGGGATATTTTACCAAGAGGTATTTTAGGCAAAGCCCAAGCGCTCAAGAAATTATGATGTCACTTTGCTTCTTGGAATAAATTCAAATTGGGCTCACACACCAACCTGCCACTTTTGCAACAAAATTAAACATAGATCAATGGCTCATATCAAACTTAGTCACATCCAATGGCCAAAAGAAATTTCGCATTGTGAAGTTGCAAGGAGCAATTAAATTTTTCAATTTGCGAAATGATGTTAAATGCTAGATAGGTTTTGACGGTCAGATTGGTAGGTGAGGAGAATCCACAGATAAAATAAATTTCGCATTATGAAGGTGCATGAGATAATGAACTTTTTCAATTTGTGAAATCATTTAAAAGCCCGCATATTTCAATGGCCACGATATGGCTGGGAAAGGATGAACGGCGTCAATGTATTTTGCATTGTCAACTAGAAAGGAGAAATTAAGTTCTGCAATTCGCAAAATTTTAAATGGTGGACAGCTTAGGGCATGTGTTGATTTGGAAAAGAAAATTGATGGTTGTAAATATTTCTGCTAGATGGAAATGCTATTTATTTAATGGTTCAATATTGGACGGAATGAGCAAATAAAAACATGTGTTTTTATCCCATTCTTTGAGAATGAGATCAGTGATCCTAAATGTTTCTGTTCAGAGAAAATATTGATGTTCAAAAGCCATTATAGATCAAAATCTACAAATGAATTCGCAAAAATCCTCTAAAGGGATGACACTACTAGAAGACAAACCTTACAGGGATGAAATGCTAAACCACAGCCATTAGATCCCTCGAAAAATCTCCACACGCCTAATAGAGTGTGATGGAGGGACAATTTTAAGCTTGATACACATAGATATGCTTAGAATTGTTGCTTCTGTGACGTCAAGGTTGCCTAGATTTAAAGTTCAGGGCTGCATACTACTATTCTAGGGCACAAAATGCACCCATATTTTACAACAATGGCTTCTAAAAGGATAATACAAGTCAATGTATATCAAGATTTCATGTTTAGGACTGTTTATATCTATTTTACCCATTAATTTCTTCAAAGAGCTAATAATTAGGGCTACAAAATGCCTATAATTCTCCCATAATTAACTCAAAAGTGCCTAGATATTTTTTATGGTTGTTTACGTTCTATTTTTTAATGGTTGTTTACACCCACCTTACTGTCAAACATTATCTTTTAAGGTTTTAAATTTACCCATATTTGTATTTTAGCCTTTAGTTCATTTTATACCTTGTTTCATGACAAAAAAACACCCAAAATGATGTTTGAAAGGTAGGATGGGGCTACAACATGCCCAAACCATTGATTAGATGTTGCATGGGATCTTATAAAAAATGTCGGTAAGCCACCTAGAATTACTAATTTTCCATGGATCTTCCCCACTCATGCTTAGATTTGAGAATCATGGTCCTTATGCTACTCACTACTATTGTTATAAGGGTGTAAAAGGTCCCAAACTCCCCAAAAATTACCACAAAGTATTTCTAGGCACAAATATTCCCAAGAATTACACCTAACATCAAAGGTTTGGGGTTTTTTAGGGCTGGATGATGACATGAAAATGCCCAAATGTGTTCAAAACTATTCATGGTTGTTGTTTGATGTTATTTTTGGACTATTGTGGGGTGAGGTATGCTCAAAAGAGCATTACTTGTTCTCAGATATTTGCTTTGTGCATGTAATACAGTGTGTTTGTGTGTGTATAGTATGCATAGTATAATATAACACGTTATGTAAATAGAGATATAGAGAGGGGAGAGAGTGAACCATATAAAATAAACATAGCTCCAAAACACATTTATTTGTTGTTACTTTGTGTCTTGTATAGTGGCATGACCATAATCAAGCAAACTGAGTATCTTCCTGGGTGGCATAATATTCTTATTTTTAAATGCCAAATTGAGGTCAATTGGATGAACGTACTTGCATTCGAGGCATGAAGGAAAATCCTTTTAAAACATCACAAACAGTGGCATTGTGCACAGGCCACTACAATTAGGAAACTTCACTAGTTTAAGCATTCTAGGAATCAAGAATGATTGTCTCATGTAGCAGTTGTTGGTTATTTGTAATGGAAGCCTGTAACAGAATCCTGTGAAGAGTGATGTAACCAAATATTTCAACAATGAGCCTCATTCATAATGTCAGCTATGTTTGAGGCTTTAGGATATTTGAATTTTTTTTTGAAATGAACCTTCCTGCATCTTCCATATCTTCAAAATATCTTTCCTTAGACCCATCTACGTTACTAATTTCCCATATGGTGTTTTTATTTTCCCTGTCATTGGAATAATTATGAAAAATATTGTATTATTGTCCTCGTCTTCTAACTAGGTAGATTTTCTTTTGAACCTCCACTCCACCTCTTCTTTGTCAAGTGGGACCTTATTTATATCCTTCAAATTATTTAAAGATAAAATTGTGTCATCATTGAAAACCCCCAAGGGATTGTTTCAAAGAGATAATTTTTTTACTTCAGTTTGTTTAAGGTCTGCTTAATCTTCTTCATTTTTCTTCTTTTCAAACTTTATTGCTAATTTCTTAACATTCTTAAGGTTTTAAGTGAATTTAAACATAAATGACTCTCCTAAAGATGGATCATACAATTCCAAATTTCTTATGATAAGTAATCTAAATTCTTCCGAATTCAACCAATAATGATTGCATTTAAAGGGAGCAAGGGGCTTCTTATACTCCTTGTCAACATGAAAAAGAATAGGAAAGTGGTCTCAATAACCACCACAACCCACCCAAGAATTGAATATCTAAACCTAATCAATAAAATTTTCAAACATAATTAACTTATCTAACCTCTTTCATATACCTTCGCTCCCCTCCTTGATTTTCTCCAAGTAGTGACAACTTGAGTTGGCTCTATTCCAATTCGGTTTTATTCCTTGAATAATTGTGTAAAATAGTCTGTCAAGGGATTAGGTCTATCCACTTATCCCAAAACCTATCTAGAATACAATGCCATATTGGACTCCCCACCAACAATTCTATTATCATCCATTAGGGTATTTTTGAGGTCTAAAATGGGCTTCATAAGGGAAATAATAAAATAATAGTTATAATAATAAAATAAAAGTTCTAAATTTTGGAGAGGAAAAAGAACAAATGTTTTTTCTTATTGTATTTTTGACATATATCCTTATCGGTTCACCTGAATTTCGAGTTTGGGGACTCGTTGGATGCATAATTTAATTACTCATCAAACCCATACCCACATTGCATACCTATGAGGTACCCATGACATCCAAAATTGAAAATTTCAATAAAAAACATATTTTAATATTAAAATACGTTTTTAATTGAAATTTTCATTTTTGAGTGTTGTTGGTACCTCAGAAGTATGCAGTGTGGATATGGGCTTGATTAGTAATAAAATTCCACATCCAAAAATTCCCCAAACACAAAATGCAAGTGAAGAGAAATCAGATTTTGAAATAGTGTTAGAAGAAAGACCTTTTAATGTTGATCAGATTCAAATTTCGCCTAAAGATTTACATGAATATATAAAGCTCTCTTTGCTTGAAGAAGATGATTAGCCTAGTGATTTGAAAGGAGATGGGTGTAGTGATTTGTTTTCTAAAGAATGCAATCAGTCTGTCACAATTTCTGGTAGTGAATAAAATTTCATTGCAAGCCACGATAAAAACTATGAAAACATAGTGGAAACTAGACATGTTGAAGATGACTGTTTTCCGTTGTGTTTTCCTTCATTTGAGTGGTTAAAAAAGAGACTTAAATTTTCTGATCACAAACAAAAATTTGATATTGTAGTATAGATTTCCTTGGAATGGATGATGAGCGAGAAGGACAGTTGTGCAATCAATCCCAGCCTTTAGAAAAACTAGCAGTATGCAATGAAGAGTTGAATAATGAAGAAGAAGATGGGGGTTCTCAAATGGATGCTTCTTTTTGTTTTTCAAATTCAGAACTTTTTTGTCAAGAATAAATCTATTTGCTCGATCCTATCAAAGAAATGAATGTTGTTTTTGCTGAATCATATAAAGAAGATGAAGTTTTAAAATCAGAAATTTTAGATGAAGTTGTGGATGTCTCGCCTGGAAATTGTCACGAGTTTTCCTTGGATGGTTCTTTTGAAGAGCATCTTGACAGTGTGCAAGGGAATTTACAGTTGGGACATCCTTCTCATGGTAAGCAAATGACAGAGTTTTTTGAACGCTGTCATGTTTTTTATGATCCAGTGGTAGAGTACATGGAGAATCTTGGCATTGGTTATGGCTTGTTATATCTCTTCTGTAAAGATCAATTTCTTTATTATAACTTTGTGCCATTAGGTCCTTCAGTTCTGTTTTTTATCAAGCATGAAGAAAAAGTTGGTTTATGTGATCATTTGCTTGAGTGGCTTCATTGGAAGTCATAAGTTACTTGATTGAACGTTGATGCTTAGTAAGTAGGGTAGGTAAGTAAATATGAACAAGCTCGACATGGAGAGCATTCCATTCAGTAGCTTTCAATTTGTTTTCAGTTTCAGTTTTAATTTCAGTTTTAGTTTTAAAGTTTAGATCTACAGTTACAGTTGTCTTCAGTTTTCAGAATGTGGACAGGTGACATGTGACAGGTTGAAAGAGTGAGATTTGTTTGCAGAATGGTTTCAGTTGGTGGTTCAATTCAGAATAGGTTGAGGATTTCAGAGAAAATTGGGAGCAGCCCAATAGATTTGGCACTTGGCCTACAGGATTTCTTTGCTACCTTGTTGGGAGGATAGCATCCCTCATGGAGTTAGCTGTTAGCACCATTTTAGTTTTTCCGTAGTAAACCTCATTGCCTGAAAATTTTGAGTTTCTCTTGAGGATCAAATGGTTTTCAAACATTCCTCATTAAAAAAATTTATAAAAATTTCGAGGTGGCGCGAGAAAAACTTAAAGGCTTTTGGTTAAGAAGGAGATATTTTATGCAGACAAATTATTCATTATGAATAATGTTTACAAAAATTCATGAAATATATTTTGTAAAAGGAGGCTAAAGGTTATGTTTTATAAAAATAAATGAAATTTATTTTTATAAATCCAAAAAGAATTTGGATATTTTATGGAAAAAGTAAATGGGATATTTTACCAAGAGGTATTTTAGTCAAAGCCCAAGCACTTAAGAAATTATGATGTCACTTTGTTTCTTGGCATAAAGTCAAATTGGGCTTGCACACCAACTTGCCACTTTTGTAGCAAAATTAAACATAAATCAATGGCTCATATCAAACTCAGTCACATCCAATGGCCAAAAGAAATTTCTCATTGTGAAGTTACATGAAGCAATTAAATTTTTCAATTGGCAAAATGATGTTAAATGGTAGATAGGTTTTGACGGTCAGATTGGTAGGTGAGGAAAATCCACAGATAAAATAAATTCTGCATTATGAAGGTGCACGAGATAATGAAAATTTTCAATTTACGAAATCATTTAAAAGCCTGCATATTTCAATGGCTATGATATGGCTGGGAATGGATGAACGACGTGAATGTATTTTGCATTGTCAACTAGCAAGGAGAAAGTAAGTTCTGCAATTCGCAAAATTTTAAATGGTGGGCAGCTTAGGGCACGTGTTAAATTGGAAAGGAAAATTGATGGTTGTAAATATTTTTGCTAGATGGAAATGCTATTTATTTAATGGTTCAATATTGGACAGAATGAGCAAATAAAAACATGTGTTGTTATCCCATTCTTTGAGAACGAGATCAGTGAACCTAAATGTTTCCATTCAGAGAAAATGAAGAGTGTTTAGAGTTCAAATGGTTCTACACTTTGTTTGAGTCTGGTGATGACATTTTTCAAATAGCATATTTATCATAAAGAGCATTTACAGGTGTTTTTTGAAGCAACTGACAAATTTTTCCCTATAAATGGCTGTTTTGGTCATTATTTTAAATCAATTCTTCCCACTGAATCAGATGATTTTTCAGAAAATGAGAAAGGTTTTTCTTCATAACACACCTATCTATAATAAAATCTCTCATTTTTTACCCAGGTGCTATGGATTGAGAGAATCAAAGTCATCTTCAGAGATAAAATTTCCAGATTTTTAAATGACTGTTTTAGTTAGTTATTTCAATCAATTGTTTCCGGAAAACCATAAATAATTTTCCAAAATTGAATGAGTTTTCTCTTAATAGCATGATCATGTTCAATAACCTCCTTCAATTTTTACACAGGTCCTATGGGTTAAGAGAAACAAAGTGATTTTCACAGGTTATGTTTTAGGTTTTCCAAAGGACTGTTTCAGACATCAAATGCAAAGAATTGTTTCAGCCAAATGGAGTTGAATTTCATACAACTGAGAGAGGTTTTATTCATAGCTAGCCTATCTACAAAAACATCCTTTCAGTTTTACACATGTATCACATGTTGGGAGAATTTAAAATATCTTGATAGGGTATTTTTACAGAAATTTACAAGTTTACTATCTGAGTCATCAATTTCAAAATCAGATATTGAGGAGCTGGAGTTGAATCAGAGGAAATGAAGACATTGGTTGTGTTGGTAACATGGACAATTACAAAAACCTCTTTCAGTTTTTACACAACTATCACCATATTGGATATGCAGGAGGGGATTTTAAGCCTGTTTTTCTAGTAGTCCGCATTTTATTTTTATCTTATGTAAATCGTGGTAGATACACCACATTAGAGTTTGTTAGAAGATGTTTTTCAGTCGTAAAAAAAATTGACTCCCGAATGTCGGTATAGGAAGTCCAAAATGCAAAAAAGTACCTACTGTAGAAGGAGAAAGGGTTGAAACCAATGTAATTTTGTTGTGTATGCTTTCAAGAGAATTTTGATAAAATTGCAGAGCTAAGGTCGACGTTTCATGCAAGGATTCATGTGTCATTCGTATTTGCAGTATGTTGCTTCCTTTCTTATGTGATTTTTTTTCTAGTTTATCTCTCCCATTTTGTTTTCTTTCATATCTAAACGTAGTGTATAACAGTTTGGAATTCATACTTGATATGCTCTGTCTATTGTTTCAGGTATTCACCAAAGTTTTCTTCTAAATTTAATACATAATTCATTTTTCAATGCTCTGTGTTGATGGTCTGTTCATGTTCTTCTTTTCCACCAGACAATTATAAATCGACTGTGATTGGGTGGCTATCTTGCCCCTGTGTCGAAATCACTTGCATAAGTTCTGTTTATTTCTGTTACATATCTTGACTCCATCGACCAATGGTTCTGTGTTTTGTTTCAACCAATTTTACAAACAATTTATCGTTTCACTTGTATATATCTGGCATTGTTAACATTTGGTGAGAGATCCCTCTCGGAAGAGTAGAAGGCCAGTTGTCTCTTCGAAAGTGGTTCTACTGTTACCCGGGAGCGGGCCTTCCGCAACCTTTGGGTTCAATTTTAGTGCTAACAGAACCACTGCTGCAAACAAATCCCAACCTGTAACTTGTCACCCATCCATACTCTGAAGATTGAAAACAACTGTAAGCTGGAAACCTTAATTCCAAACTAAACTGAAACTAAAAATCATGCTGAAATCAAACTGAAAAATAAATGCTCACCATGTCGAGCTTATTCAAACCTGCCTACCCTTCTTTACTAAGCATAACAACCAAGTCAAGTAAAATTTGACTTTCAATGAAGCCAACCAAGTAATTGATCCAAGGATTAAGCTTCTTCATTAGGTTTGATCAGAATCATAACATAAGAACATAATGATAAAAAACAATGGTAATGAATTTGATATTTTTGGCAAAAAATAAACCAACCACCCTTACTGAAAAATTTCTCCATGTATTCAGCCACTGGTCATAAAAATCATGACAACCTTCAAAACATTTTATGATTTGCTTTCGATTATAGGCTGTTCAAACTAAGCCATTTTATGATTTGTTTTCCATGATAATGGATTATGAACATAAATAATCTTGAAGAATGTGTTCATGACAATTTTCAAATAGAGCATCAACAATCTCCTTTAAAATTTCAGAAGTAACAACTTGATTCTCTTTATGTGATTCAGCAGAAATATCATTCTTTTCTTCAATAAAATCAAGTGAACAAAATTCTTCTTGACAAAAAAATTCTGAATTTGAAAAAGAATCTTGATCTTGTTTTTGGTGTTTCACTTCCTCATTAAAAATTTATGTTTTTCATATATGTTGGGACTGATTGTAATGTTGTTTGTCATTCTCATATTCCATAAGCAAAGAGGGATTTGTATGTTCATGTGTAAATCTTCAGGTGAAATTTGAGTTTGAAAAACACAAAATTCCTTCGTCAACCATTAACTCAAAATTTGATTCCTCTTTTCTTGCAATTTCAAGAAATGTACATGCAAAAGGATTATAAGACTGAGATTTTCTAGAATTAGAATCCTCTATGTAATCAGTTACAGATGTATTAGAACTTTGAATAAATCGTTGTTGCAAAAGAGTATTTTTTTATTGGAAATGAGAAATCCATTCTTGTAACAAAAATTTAGAAGTTGAATAATATGAGGAAGGATTTGATTGACAGTCCCAACTTCCTTCTTGTTCAAAAAAATATTGACAATAATGTTGTGAATTATCATCAATTTCAGGAAAAGAAATGTAGTTGGTTGAATCATAGTTTTGGCTTATGTCACTTTCAGTCAAGGAAGACATTATCAACTGCTGGGAATTTTCTTAAATGTCAAGAAAGACTGTTTGTATTTCTTTTTTTCTGAAATGATTTCTCATGTAAAATTTCTAAAAGATCTCCATCCATAAACTCGTCATCACCATACATGTTCTCCAAATATGCAATGAAACCTTTAACGTGCATGCACCAATCTTGAACTAGCAGCAAGGAATGGTATTGATCTTTAAAATGTTCATGAAATACTATATGAAAATCTGTAAGGGAACATAAAATTTCTGATGGTAATCCATCATACCATGACCTTACATCTCCTTCTAAACTGACCATGAACATTTTAATTAAATATTCCTCATGCAATTTAACTCCCATCTTATGTATATGCATATGAAATATAACCAAATGAAGGGCATCATCATCACTCTTTTGATTTTTGAATTTTGGAAGACATGTTTGCCAATCTACATTAGGTATTCAATTTGGAAAACCAAGAATGTGAGCATGATTCATAGGATCATAACTTGCAGATATAGAACTCATCTTGATAATGAAGAAATTGAATCATCTCTTCAAAATTTGAAACCTTTTTCCAGTGGAGTCGCCATTAGAAATTCTGAAAATTGGATTCTTTGAAGATAGAGTCGTCAGGTGGAAAATACACAAACTGATAGGTATTATAACTCCCGGTTCAATATTATTCATAGGCTAAAGAATATATTTATATATTACATGTGATGGTTGAGCTTCATCAACCTTTTCTCCTTCCTACGTAACTGTTCAGCTAACTATTTATCTATTTATTTGCAATATTATAATCCTGACGGATTATATTCTAACAATCCCCCTCTTAATCCGAAGGGGTGTTT
>LPNX010019137.1:132852-174511 GCA_001517045.1 Pseudotsuga menziesii | reverse complement strand
CCACATATTCTGCTTCTGTTGTTGAATCTGCTGGAACTGACTGTTTGTGTGATCTCCATGAGACAACTGCTGATCCAAGACTCATAGTGTATCCAGAAGCTGATACTCCTGTCTGCTTATCGCCATCAAAATCTGATTCTGAGTACCCAATAAGTTTGAAGTCATCCACTTTAGAGTACTTGAGTCCAACTTCTTGAGTCCCCTTAAGGTATCTTAGAACTCTTTTTGCAGCTGACCAGTGTCCTTCACAAGCTTTATGCATGAACCTTGAAAGTATGCCAACAACATAAGAAATATACGGTCTAGTTGTTGTAAGGTAGATAAGACTTCCTACAAGTTGTCGATACTTGGTCGCATCCTCAAATTCTTTTCCTTCGCTTGATGTGAGCTTCATTTTCTATTCCATTGGAGTAGATATAGGGTTGCATTCTGTCATGCAAAATTTGTTTAGTAGTTCTCCAACATATTTTTTCTGAGATAGGAATATGTAATTAGGATGTTGAGTGACCTCAATTCCTAAGTAATAGTGGAGATGTCCCATATCTGTCATTTCAAATATCTTTTTCAAATCTTTCTTTATGGATGCTATATAGCTCTCATTGTTCCCTGTCATCAAAAGATCATCTACATACACCACAAGATACACAACAGATCTTCCAACTTTTTTTATAAACAGTGTTGCATCATCAAGATCAAAATGTTCAAAATTTAACTTCAAAAGATGCTCGGTTAAATTTTCATACCATGCGTGAGGCGCTTGTTTTAGGCCATACAAGGATTTGACAAGCTTGCATACCTTTTGTTCTTTTCCTTTCACAACAAAGCCTTCTGGCTGAGACATGAAGACATTCTCTTTCAAGTCTCCATTCAAGAAAGCAGTCTTCACATCCATTTGATGAAATTTCCATCCTTTCTGAGCAACTAAAGAGAGTAAGGTACGGATGGTAGCCCATTTTGCTGTAGGAGAAAATGTTTCTTCATAGTCAATTCCTTCTTTTTGTGCATAGCATTTTGCTACAAGCCTCGCTTTGTGCTTGTCAAGTGAGCCATCTGATTTGTATTTGTTCTTGTACACCCACTTGCAGCCATTTGGTTTGGTTCCAACTGGAGGGTCAAACAGCTTCCAGGTTCCATTCTTCATGAGTGCATCATACTCATTCTGCATAGCTTCTTTCCACTCAGCTCGAGTAGAAGCTTCTTCAAAGGAAGTTGGTTCAAAGTTAGCAGATAAATTAAATTCACAATCAAATGATACATCCATGTCATCACCTGAATTATCTGCTTCTCCTCCATGTTTTTTCGAACTTCTCATTCCCGTCTTTCCAACTTCATCCCGATGGACACTTTCAAGTGTCTTTGTGTCCCATTTAGGAATCTTCCGTGATGATCCTGGTTGATCAGCTAGTGGCGCATCATCATTGATTGAGAGTCTTTCAATTCTCTCAATCACATCATCCAGTTGAATCTCTTGATCAGGTGAAGTAGCAGGAACTTCTTCATGCGGGGGAGTTGGTGCTTCATATGGAAATTCCAAAGGTTGATCCAAAATAGGAATCCCTTCTTCAAGGTTTGGAATTTCATATTCATTTTTAGAATATGTCTTTGGATGAGGATAGCTTTCCAAATGATCAAGTTGTCTCTCAATGGACTAGTCATTTTTATTAGTTTCAAGAAAAATGACATCTCTGGAAATAGCAAATTTCTTGTTTACCTCATCATACAAACGGTATGCCTTGGAGTATTCTTCGTACCCCAAGAAAATTCATTTCTGCTTCGAGCACCAAGCTTGTTTCTTTGCTCCTTTGGAATCAAGGCATAATAGGTGGAACCAAAAACTCTGAGATGCTTGACTGAAGGGAGATGGCCAAACCACAGTTCATGTGGAGTCTTGTCATCAAGAGCATTTGATGGACTTCTATTTCTCAAATATGCTGCACATTTTACTGCATCACCCCAAAACATTAGTTTTAGATCCTTGAAAAACATCATAGAGTGAACCATATTCATTATGGTTCTATTCATTCTTTCTACTACACCGTTTTGTTGAGGATTGTAGGGAATGGTAGTTTGATGTGCAATTCCATGTTGACGAAGATAATCTTCAAAAGCATTTGAAGTGTATTATTTTCCATTATCAGTATGAAGTGTACCAATTTTTTATTGTGCTTGTTTTTCTATCAATGCATGAAAGTCTTTGAATGTTTGAAATGCTTCTGATTTTGTCTTTAAATAGTAAATCCAGCACATTCTTGAGTTGTCATCAACAAATGTCAAAAAATACTTATTCCCATTTGTTGAAGGAGTTGGCATTGGGCCACATAAATCAGAATGCACTAATTCTAATTTCCTACTTGCTCTGAAATTAGATTCATGGAATGGCAGCTTACTATGTTTCTCTAATATACATGCATCACATTTGTTCTTCTCTCTGGGAATGGTGGGAAAACCAAATACACCATTCTTTCTCAACAAACGAAGACTGTTATAATTTAGATGACCAAATCTTGCATGCCACAATGAGCTAGATGACATATTACCTTATCCATGCTGAGAGAGGTAGGCATAGTTCTGAAATCTTGCGGATGAACCCCTGAGCTTCAACAGCTTTCCATCTTCATATCTAGTCATGATGGCTTGGTTGTCAGAGGACTTTCTTATTTCAACGATTCCATCAAACATGTGGATGGAATGTCCTTACTATCGAATCTCCACCATGGACAGCAAGCTTCTCTGCAACTCTAGAAGATAGAGAACGTTCTTCAACAAGAAATCAGGGAATCCAAGCATCTTCAGTCGAATGGTGCCCATTCCCTCTGGTTTAATACTTGACTTATCTGCAAAGTAAACTATGCCATCTATTGTTTCGTTAAGTTCTTCAAAACAGTCTTTTCTAAATGTCATGTGTGATGTTGCACCAGTATCAAGTAGCCAACAATCTTTGTAAGATGAAAGTGAAGTCATTTCATAATTCCAAGATTACAATGTGCAACAATACAAGAATCAGAAGATTTACTAGCATCTTGGTCATCTTTCTTCTGGTTATGTTTGTCTTTGATGGAGTCCCACGAAGCCCAACATTGATCTGATGTGTGCCCAGTCTTTCCACAACACTTGCACTGCAAATCTGATCTTTTGTTGAAGTTGTTTCTGCCCCCTCTACCTCTGAAGTTTCTTCTTCTTCTTGGTCCTCTCTTGCTGCAATCTCCCTTGGAAGGGTCTTTGGATTGGTCTTTGCCGGCAAAGGTAGCACCAATACTAGATGCCAAAGATAGAATTTTACAACTGTTAGTGTAATTTACAATAATGAACTTGATATGACAAAGAGAAATAGAAAAAATAAGAACCTTGCAGGTCTACAGTCTCTGCCAAGGTGATTTACAATCTCAACTTCAGGTTTTAAAGATGATACAATGACAGAGAAAATATTACAACCAACAGTCAACAATTATCTCAGTTCTTCGCAGATTTCAAAATCAAAACTTTATGATGGGCAGTCTCAGCAATCTCGTTTCACGTAGAATGTGATCACAACTTCAGTCTTCAAGTGGATGTTTGCAGCAATATTTAGATTCATCCTTCATGCACTTCACAAGCAGTCTTGAGGGAGAGCACCAGCTCGATTACAATATTCAGGTGGATATGAGCAGCTTCAAGAAAATGGAAGTAATTTACAACAAACACCAACAGTATTATGCTGTATCTATCACTCTTCAATGCAAAAGATTAGGGCAAAAATTAGGGTTTTTGTATTTTAATGAACAAAAACGTTTTACCTCCATGCTCATAGCTCGTAGCAATACCTCTGATAGGTATTAGAGTAGTCTTCCAGTGGCAGCAGTCTTCAAGTTGCAGTCAGTATTTAGCTCAACATACCAGCAATCTTCAACATTCACAACGATGTAGCAATCCTCACAGCAGTCGGTATTCAGCTCCAAATCTCACGCAGAAAAATATATGATCAGTCTTCACTGACAGCAGCACGTATACACCAGCATGTATACACCATTATTCTCCAACGCAGTATATATATCAGTCAACAATATCACAATATCATTCAACCACTGATAGGTATTATAATACCACTGATAGGTATTATATCACAATATCATTTAACCACAATATCATTCAATGAGATAATGCAGTCTTCACACACTAGCATAACGAGAGAATGCAGTCTTCACGCTGTCTTCAGCAGTCGTAGAAACTCCATGCAGTAGAACATAGGTTCCAACGCAGTCTCTTCACGCTCTGGCTCAGTCTTCAGGCAGTCTTTAATACACAGTCCACGCTCTGAGGGAGTCTTTAATACACAGTCCACACAGAAATCATTATATATCACTTCAGCCTTCTTTTTATCTTCCACGCAGGCAGCTCTTCTCCATGCAGCAGTAGTCACTCAGAAAATTAGGGTTAGCTCAGAAAAGAGGTAACGTCTCTCCAGCGCATGAGTGCATATCACGCAGTATTCAGTCTTCATCACGTAGTATTCATCATGCAGTATTCAGTCTTCATCACGCAGGGTTTTAGTGTCACGTAGTATTCATTCTTCACGCAGTATTCATCGTCAACGCAATCTCTCTGTCAGGAGATCACTCCCACAAGCTCTCACTCCCACAAGCTCTTTTCAAGGGGGTGAGAAAGGAAACCCTAATAACCAGTAAGTGGCATATATATCATTTGATCATGTGATATGATCACGGTCATACCATATCCAAAGTTAAAAGTCAGATGGGGGACTGAAGGTTGGAGTCGAGTCAGCCATGGCGGATAAGAGATGAGGCTGCAGCACTGCAATATGACTTGAATTGAGAGAATTGAAAGCATATAAAGAATGAAAGGTCAGGGACTGTGACAGGCATGTGGGATAGAACTGCAAGACAAAATTGGTGCCTCAAAAAGTTAAACGACACGCAGGTAGAGACAACACAGGCCAGATATTCTTGCTAAGACTCAGCACTCAGGACTATGGCCGAGAGACAACCAGAATGAGAGTACGCATAGAAAATTATGTTTTCTGTATTCCTTCACAAAAAAATTCTATAGTGTAGCAAAGGGAGTGGATTATCACATCACGCAGAGGATGGATGGGGCTGAGCGGAGCGTTAGAGCAGTTAGCACATGCACCAATGCATGCAATCTATAGACTGAGGAAAGGGCAGATAAATGAGCAGATTGGAAACAGGCAGGAGTTATGGCAGCGCTCTGATACCACTGATAGGTATTATAACTCTCGGTTCAATATTATTCATAGGCTAAAGCATATATTTATATATTACATGTGACGGTTGAGCTTCATCAACCTTTTCTCCTTCCTACGTAACTGTTCAGCTAACTATTTATCTATTTATTTACAATATTATAATCCTAACGGATTATATTCTAACACAAACTTATTGGTTTTTGACCATTTTTTACCATCAAAAATCAAATCTTAAACTATGCCGTTCATACCCATGTAATATTTGAACCCTCATTCCTTGGGAATGACGCCAATATGTTAGCACTCATAATGTACCCAGGTTGTGAAAGGTAGATCATGAGGCAACCACAAAACTACTTTAGATTGTATTCTTACCTATACAATCAAAGAGGGATCTCTCAATACTGTAGAGACTTCTCACTCAAGATATGCAATCAATGACACTCAGAAGGTCAAATTTCTGATAGGACAAGTTTGTTTTAAAATATTTGGTAGGACAATCATGGCGGAGACCATTGGGAAATGGGGTCAACAATTAGATCTGAGTTAAGATGCAAGAGGTAGGGGTTTGAAAGGTTCATGGATAGAGGCAATGTAGACACCATTTGCTCACTCTTGAGGTATTTTTCAGGTTGAATAGAAGACAAGAAAAATAGTCCATCAAACAGAGCACCTAGCTAGGGTGAATTCTGTAAAACTTTAGCAGAAATTGTTTTGAAAATGCTTGAACAATGAACCTAGAGCATGCAAGATGAATTCTATCCCATAAACTATTGTTCAAACATGAAATAAAATAAAAAATGGATTTGGTAAACTAGAAAAACAATCACATGAGAAGATCACTTACTGAAGAGAAAGATGGCACAAGAATCTCTTCCATAAAAAACCTTCAACATTCCATCTTTGCAATTTATTCATCTTCACAAAATTGAAGCCATTACAATGAAGATCCTCTTTTCTCTTGAAAATACAACCCTAAATATATCAAATACATCTAAAAAAATAGAAAAATAACCTCTACCTAGTCTTAAATTTGAAATCTAACTAAATTCTCAAAATAGAAATAGTTACAACTGATTTCCCTCTTTTTGGGAAGCAGATTGCTGAAAAATAGGCTTCAATGCCCTACCTTCATATATCAAATGGTGATAGTTTTGTAAATTATGAGATTTTTTTTTTTTAATTCCATCTATCCCCGTCAAAACCCATGTTTCCATTTTCTAATATTCTCCTCCAGCTCCTCAAAATCTACTTTTGAAGTTGATGACTCAGACAGTAATTTTAAATTTCTGAAAAAATACACTGTGAATATCCTTTTTATTATTCTAAAACATAGTAACTATGTAAAAATTGAGATATTTTATTGTACATCATCCTTTTCTAAAGAAAATCCTCTCTCGGTTTCTCAAAATTCACTCCCATTTAACGAAAACAGGTGTTTACAAATAGTGACTAAAACAGTCATTCCCAAGAAAAACTAGCCTGACTGCTTCAATTCATATATGTTTTTGAGTTTTTGTGGATGTTCTTGTTGCTAGATACTACCTATAAATTATATTCAACTATAATGGACTAAACAAAGTATTTTTAGAGATTTGATAATTTGATACTCGTCAAGAATGTCCCCAAGTATTTTTCTCCCGCTTGGTGTTTTCTCCATGAGCACATTAGCAACAAGAGATAGTAAAGTGTATCCACATCGCTTAAACAAAATGCATATTGTTGTTGCAACAACAATGATGCCAATGCTAATATTTATTCGCCTCCAAAGGATCAAATTAGCATCCTTTCCTGATCCCAGGATTTCATAGAGATATCTGTTTTGAGTAAAGAGTGGGAAAGGCCACGAATTTATTTTTTCCGATCTAGTGGATAATCGTTCAATCAAAAGAAAATCCTAATCATGTTCATGGTGGAAGCATGCTTGGACCAATCATTCATCTTCTCACTTGAACCAATCATTCGCCAACTCTAACAAATTTCGCTCAACTTCTTTAATGTTAAAAGGACAACACTTTCACCCAGCAAAAAGTTTTATATCCGTCAATGTGGTTTGTGGAATCATGCTACACCTACACGTATTTTGAGATTCCTTCCGATATAAAATTTCATTGATTTTTGAAAAAAGGTCCTTCCACTTTAAACATGACATAATATTGATAGGATATATTGCTCTATCAAGTAACTATTGACATGATTCTCGTGGCAAGCCCCTTCTTTATATTTTTGCTTCCTTTGTGGTTTATCTTTTTGGCCTGTAAGCTATTTCCAAAAGTTGGGAAATTTTTCCCATGATGTTTTCCGTATTGATAAAATCATCTAAGATTCAAAGCAACACAATTTTCTCCCAGATTTGTGAATCCTTATACCCAAAGAAATCTAGGTGTGATCTAGGTTCATTGGATTCAATAGGAATATCCATTAGCCAAAACAAATGTTCCAATAACCATCACCCATACCAAAGATGACTTAATTAGTGTGACACCATAAATGAAAAATCATGTCCATACCATATTATTGTGAAACCATAATAATAATCCATTAACACATTAAATACAAAGTGAACACTTCGCAAATCAATTCACCAATGCCCAAATATTTTCCATGCCATCAACTTTTTCCTATAACACTCCCTATGATCCCTAGGTGCAGTCTAGGTAAGCGTGAACCCTACATTTTATAAAGACATCAAATATTGTTGAATGAGGTCTATACATAATACAATTTATGTCATAAGCCATTATATATCAAAATCTACAAAGGAATTCACAAAAATCCTCCAAAGGGATGACACTGCTAGAAGACAAACCTTACAGGGATGAAATGCTAAACCACGGCCATTAGATCCCTCAAAAAATCTCCACACGCCTAATAGAGTGTGATGGAGGGACTGTTTTAAGCTTGATGCACATAGATATGCTTAGAATTGTTGCTTCCATGGCCTCAAGGTTGCCTAGATTCAAAGTTTAGGGCCACATACTACTATTCTAGGGCACAAAATGCACCCATATTTTACAATAATGGCTTCTAGAAGGATAATACAAGTCAATGTATATCAAGATTTAATGTTTAGGAATGTTTATACCTATTTTACCCATTAATTTCTTCAAAGAGCTAATAATTAGGGCTACAAAATGCCTATAATTCACCCATAATTAACTCAAAAGTGCCTATATATTTTTTACGGTTGTTTACACCCTCCTTACTGTCAAACATTACCTTTTAAGGTTTGAAATTTACACAAATTTGTATTTTAGCATTTAGTTCATTTTATACCTTGTTTCATGACAAAAAAGCACCCCAAATGATGTTTGAAAGGTAGGATGGGGCTACAACATGCCCAAACCATTGATTATATGTTGCATGGGATCTGATAAAAAATGTCGGTAAACCACCTAGAATTACTAATTTTCCATGGATCTTCCCCTCTCATGCTTAGATTTGAGAATCATGGTCATTATGCTACTCACTACTATTGTTATAAGGGTGTAAAAGGTCCCAAACTGCCCAGAAATTACCACAAAGTCTTTCTAGGCACAAATATTCCCAGGAATTACACCTAACATCAAAGGTTTGGGGTTTTTTAGGGCTGGATGATGACATCACAATGCCCAAATGTGTTCAAAACTATTCATGGTTGTTGTTTGATGTTATTTTTGGACTATTGTGGGGTGAGGTATGCTCAAAAGAGCATTACTTGTGCTCAAGTATTTGCTTTGTGCATGTACTACAGTGTGTTTGTGTGTGTATAGTATTCATAGTATAATATGACGCGTTATGTAAATAGAGATATAGAGAGGGGAGAGAGTGTACCATATAAAATAAACATAGCTCCAAAACACATTTATTCGTTGTTACTTTGTGTCCTGTATAGTGGCATGATCAAAATCAAGCAAACTGAGTATCTACCTGGGTGGCATAATATTCTTATTTTTAAATGCCAAATTGAGGTCCATTGGATGAACGTACTTGCATTCAAGGCATGAAGGAAAATCCTTTTAAAACATCACAAACATGTGGCATTGTGCATAGGCCACTACAATTAGGAAACTTCACTAGTTTAAGCATTCTAGGAATCAAGAATGATTGTCTCATGTAGCAGTTGTTGGTTATTTGTAATGGCAGCCTATAACAGAATCCTATGAAGAGTGATGTAACCAAATATTTCAACAATGAGTCTCATTCATAATGTCAGCTATGTTTGAGACTTTAGGATCTTTGAATTTTTTTTTTAAATGAACCTTCCTGCATCTTCAATATCTTCAAAATATCTTTCCTTAGAGCCATCTACGTTATTGATTTCCCATATGGTATTTTTATTTTCCCTGTCATTGGAATAATTATGAAAAATATTGTAGTATTGTCCTCATCTTCTAACTAGGTAGATTTTCTTTTGAACCTCCACTCCACCTCTTCTTTGTCAAGTGGGACCTTATTTATATCCTACAAATTATTTAAAGATAAAATTGTGTCATCATTGAAAACCCCCAAGGGATTGTTTCAAAGAGAGATTTTTTTTGCTTCAGTTTGTTTAAGGTCTGCTTAATTTTCTTCATTTTTCTTCTTTTTGAACTTTATTGCTAATTTCTTAACATGCTTAAGGTTTTAAGTGAATTTAAACATAAATGACTCTCCTAAAGATTGATCATACAATTCCAAATTTCTTAAGATAAGTAATCTAAATTCTTCCTCATTCAACCAACAATGATTGCATTTAAAGGGAGCAAGGGGTTTCTTATACTCCTTGTCAACGTGAAAAAGAATAGGAAAGTGGTATAAATAACCACCACAACCCACCCAAGAATTGAATATCTCAACCTACTCAATAAAATTTTCAAACATAATTAACTTATCTAACCTCTTTCAGATACCTTCGCTCCCCTCCTTGAGTTTCTCCAAGTAGTGACAAATTGAATTGGATCTATGCCAATTAGGTTTTATTCCTTGAATAATTGTGTAAAATAGTATGTCAAGGGATTAGGTCTATCCACTTATCCCAAAACCTATCTAGAATACAATGCCATATTGGACTCACCACCAACAATTCTATTATCATCCATTAGGGTATTTTTGAGGTCTAAAATGGGCTTCATAAGGGAAATAATAAAATAATAGTTATAATAATAAAATAAAAGTTCTAAATTTTGGAGAGGAAAAAGAACAAATGTTTTTTCTTATTGTATTTTTGACATATATCCTTATCGGTTCACCTGAATTTCGAGTTTGGGGACTCATTGGATATGTAATTTAATTATTCATCAAAACCATGTCCACATTGCATACCTATGAGGTACCCATGACATCCAAAAATGAAAATTTCAATAAAAAAACATATTTTAATATTAAAATACGTTTTTAATTGAAATTTTCATTTTTGAGTGTTGTAGGTACCTCAGAAGTATGCAGTGTGGATATGGGTTTGATCCGTAATATAATTCCACATCCAAAAAGTCCCCAAACACAAAATTTGGGTGAATCGATAAGGAGATATGCCGAAAATACGATAAGAAAAAGTAGTTTTTTTCTTTTTTCCCTCCAGGTTTTTTACAAATTTTACCCTTATGGTTGACATTATCATCTTGAATCCTATTGGTTCTTATAAATTGGATTTTAATGGATAAAGTGAATTTTAATGGTACAATTTTTGTCTTGAGGATCATTTTAACCTCAAAACTCCCCTAATGTACTAGATATTCACCACATAATTTTTTCCCATAACAAACTTTTTCCCCATAATGTCCATAAATGTTTATAATATTGAAGACTTTACTTAAATATTTTTCTTCTACTTCAAGAATGATTCATGCAATAAAGACACGGGTATATATTTCATCGAATCTTGGAATCCAATTTGTCACCAAACAATACAACACGTGTATTTGAATTGGAGATGGAGGGTTTGCAGTCCATTTTTTTTTTAGCTTTCATGTACCTACTAACAACCCATTGACATCAAGGGAACCCAAATTTTATTTTATTTAAATTTTAGAAAAAATATACTTGCTTTTGATTCCAAATGCATTTTTTCTTGAAAGAGTATAACATTTGGATGATAAAACAATGATATTCTCCTTATAGATCTTTGTTTATGGGAACTCTCCACCCCCATCACATTCATGGAGAACATAATCATTAGGTCATATTTTTGGGTTTTTTCTTTTTTCTCTAAGAACCCCATTAATGTTAAATATTTTTCCTTCCAACACTTCTTTGGATGATAAGAATTTTGCTTTATATATATTAGAATTTATTCCTACTATCAATTTTATTAATTGAAAGGGATGTACCTCCTTCAATTTCTCCATTTTCTTCCACCTCGATTATCTTTTGAGGATGTAGCTAGTAGGTGGAAGATTGAGGAATCCTATACTTTATCTTTTTATAAGGATTAGGGACTTCAAATTCACCAAAATATCCTTCCTTCTCTGAAAGAGACTTTGAGGACATCCTAGGTGAGAGTCGAGAATTTTATCAAGCCTTGTATTCCTTGTGAAAACTAGAGTTTAAGGGATCATTTTCCAAGGATTTCAAGTTATCAAAACCTACAATATTTTTGAGATACAAACTTTCCCATGGTTAAAAAATATGTGAAGAATAAGGAGATAATAAAATTATTTTCAAGGGTGGTGGCCTATATTTATCTAGATGAGTTTGAACTACTTGAGCTAGAGAAACATTCTCATCAACCTTTTTGACACCAAGAATCTCTTCCATCACGTCATGAGATTCCTTATTGTCAGTATTAGTAGTTTCTAGCACTTGATATTTTTTCCTAGGATTTATTTTTTGTGGGACAAACACTCCATAAATGACCCACTTCCTAATAAGATAAGCACCTAAAAGGAAATTTCCAATAATACAATATTTGAGTGAAATTTCCTAACCCCATTCAATTTATAGTTCACCCTACAAACCTTGTGAAATCTAGATCCACAAGAACCTTGGCAATTGTTTTTGTCTAAGTATTTCCAAAAGTATTTATTTATAGAAATGCATTTCTAGAAAATTTGAACTTGCTTTCTCTTGTGGAATGGTTTGACAATTGGTATTATTTGGTGTTTTAAATTCAGTTGGAAGAATTAGGCATATTAAAAGTTTCAATTGCTTGGCACAACTGGGCATACTATATTCTTCAATCAGTTGGAACCATTAGGCATACTATAGCCTAGGTTTCAATCAGTTGGCATCACTGAGCAGATTATATGTTTCAATCATTTGGAACCATTGAGTAGCCTATTTCCTTTGTAGGTTTCAAAAATTAGAATGCCCCAGTTCCCATCTCAAGGGGTGGAGGAATGGGTATAAGGGTCTGTTGTGAATATATGTTTAGATGGTAAAAATTTGTTGTTGTGGAAAGCTTAAAATGTGCCACATTTTTTATGTTCTCCATGTGGATTTGATGGGTTGATTTCATCACCAGACATCCTGAAATTGGGGTCCTACATTTAATTTTAAGGTTAAAATTTAAGATAACATTACTGCATTAACTTCAAGAATTTATATTAAAAGATCAATACAATTCCAATAGGGAGGTCAACTAGATGACATGGTTGGGATTAAAGTGTTTATAAAGTTGTATCTAGGGTTTTAGGAGGGTTTGCATGGTTTTTTTTTCTTTTGTTTGTTTAGGTTGATTGGGATATTTCCCAGCAATTCTTATGGGGATGGAAAATTCAAGTCATGAATTGATCAACTTACTAGTTCTTTCAAGACCCAATCTTGAACTAGTCCATTCAAGACAGATTTGGTCAACTAGCTAGTTCATCTCCCATCAGTCTAGATCATTTTTTTCCAAAACCGGCTTAGAACTGGCTGGTTTGGTTTAAATTGTTTTTCTCTAAACTTATAATAGTCTCTCTAACAACCTACTCCACAGGGTCACACTCCGATAAGGAGTTCCGCTATCAAGCATTGAGTGAAAATTATAACACTCATTTGTTTCAAAACAATGCTCAACTTACCTCAACCATAAATCAAATTATGCTATATCCCTCTAAGAACAAACCTGTTTGTGTTTCCCCTCAACCCAAGGATATGTACCTGTCAATCCTTCTGCACATGTGCATGAATAACACACAGTTAGTTTGGTTCTTCGGCAAGTAGGACATTTATAGTTTTGCTTCTTCCCACCACTGCAATCAAACAACATGTTCCACTCATATTTGACACTCTTACTTTATAATATGGTTTTCTTGACCTCCTCCCAACATCCGCATGGGTCAATCCAACACACACTATTATGTTCTAAGGGGTATTGTCAACAGAAATTGTCGGATAATTTCCTCTTTAGTAGGGAGGAAATAATGGGATTTAATCGTTGATCCTGGTGGACAAAGTCCAAATGGAAAACTTGTGTTATATTTCTAATGTTGTATTTTACATTTAGCATATATCATTATAAAGGTGATTTTGTCAAATATGATAACTCACCGAACAAATTATCTACCTGCACCTAACTCTCCATCTTCCTCAACCCACCACAATTTTTTACTCTTATATATATCTGATGGAACATAGAGTTTATATCAGTGTCACATGGATTGAGATTCAAACTCACCTAATCCCAAGTTTGACTTGGATTGGCCCCCATAAGATTTTTTTTATTTGTTAAGTCAAAATTGCGGTTGAAGGAGCTTGAATCAGGAAACATCAGTCAAACATGCGATCCCCTGTTTAATTGGTGGTTTGAACTTGTCCTCTCCCAAGAAACAGATAAATGTCCTTTAAAAGTTTTAAACAATGATTTTTTTCATTTTTGCATTCAATTTGAGTGAATATCCTTGCTTCCATAGTGATTGCAAGTGACAAACAAACCTAAAAGAGGACACTGTATCCATCTAGCATCCATTGACACTTATGTTTATCTTTATATTTTTATACTTGCCAAATTTTTCCTGATTTATTTTAACTAATTCTCTTCACATGCCTAGTTTTTTTGCCGAATTCGAGACTTGGTTTATAACATATACATTTTGAAAATATCCTTTTGGTAGTAGAATTCTTTTTTCTTGTGTGTGAGTATTTTAATTCTTAGATTATTGTATTTATATCTGAAGGCCTAGTCACAGAGCTGGCAATACTGTGAGGGATGGGAGAGAGCTTTTCCATAGCTGGCATGAAGCCCTCTTGTACATGCATTATATGACGAACTTCCAAGTCTTTAGTTGACAATTTATGAGAAGAAAAGATACCTTGAAAATTATGGATGGGAGGTTGTTGTAGTTGATGTGGAGTTAGAAGATGAGGGTTGGGCCTCCTCCAAAAACAAGAAGGATGATCTTCCCCTTATGTGGGTCTGATTATGCTTTTGGCATAATACATATTCTTTGTTGTTTAGTGGTATGTATTTTAATATTTTTGTACCTCAATGCCCTTGTTAGAAATATAGTATGCATATCAAGTATAAAAAGCATCTCATTTTATGAGGAATAGTATGTATGCTTGGGAATAATGTTTTATCTTTCTTCATGCTTCTAGGATTAGGTTAGAATTATACATTTTTTCTTTGTAATATTCTTGTTAGATTTGTTTGAAACAACACTATTCTTACCATTGCAAAAGATGTGGCTACTACTATGTCTCAAACTAAAGGAGAAGATGGTTTAATAAAGGTTTAATCATTTGACCTCATATATGCCAAGTCTTGTTAGTTGTATATTTTTATTCTAGAAAATCCTCAACACCCTTCCCACAAACCATCCACACCAAGGGCATACCAATCTATTGATAACATATAGGTTTAGTAACTCATGTTGTAATAATTTTGGGTACATGTCGCCTCCAAGTCTATGGTATTTATGCTAACTGAGTTATGGATGGGTCAACAAATCCCATGGAGAATCCATTATCCTAAGTCTATTCCAATTCACTTTACTAATGAAAAGTAAGAAGCAAATACTTCATACAAAACCCCACTCCCTCCACTACTTATGGAGGACCACCTCTCATAACTAGTAGGCTAACCTTAGGGTACCCCTCAAAATACTCCATCTTATTAGGGATTGTCAATCCCTATTAATGTTGTGTCCTTTTCCAATATCAATTTATTTCATCCTCATTAATCGGTCAAAATTTTGTTTAACAATACTGATATCCTTACCAAAATCCTAAAAAACAATTAAAGAAAATGAAGACTAAGAAGGGTGAAAGTGACCCCAATTATCCAAACTTGACTTGCGGACAATGATGAAATCAACCTAACCAATAAAATAATTACAAGGGAACAAAAACCTAAGCAAAGATAGAACACTAAGATCAAGACAAACTTTCCTTGTGGTCTTTATGGGGTTCAATGAAATTATACACATAATTGTATATAGCACATGATATTAAGTGTATGTGCACTCCAAAACCTATCAAAAGAGAATGTTCCACCACATGGAAACTATAAACTACACCAACCCATAATTATATAGAACCTATTCCCACAACAAAACTTAATGGCTAATGATCAAGATGACACCATAACTTGTTCATTTAGCCTATCTCAAAAATGGTGATTTCTAAAACTAGTCATTTACATGCTTTTGTTAAATGATATTCATATCTAAACATAATTGCATGTATGAAATGCTCAACCCCAAATCCATCAAAATAGAGGAAATACCACCATATTCTAGTGGATCTTGCAAATACATTTACCCAATGTGAGTCCCAACCCTTGTTACATTCTGAACCACACATGATCCATGAGCATGGTAAGACCATAATTATAGTATTATAAATGATTTAGCTACATCTCCCATCACCATGTCTCATGTAACATGAATCCATTTCATATCTAATACTTGATGTCTCATGTAACATGTTCCACTGTAATTTTCAATTGTCCTTCAAAATTCCATATTTTGAAGGATACTTGGTTTAAAGAGATTTGTAAATGTTTATGGCAAGGGGGCATCCAATACCAAGAAGTTACATATAATTAAATGGAATGTAATTAGGGATCTGTTAGCCCCCCTGCCTTATTTTGCATGGGGTGTCTAGCTAGGTTTTCATGAGGGTTTCTGGGTTGATTTCTGAGTTTTCTAGGCAGGTCTGAAGCATGATTTGACCTTATATCAGTGGTATAATGAATTCTAGGAAATTTCCTAGGCTTTTTGGGAATGCACAAGGACCAAAGAAGTAACATGGGATGCAATGGATTTAAATATGGGCGCATTGCAGCAGTTATGGGCACAATTTTGTCATCAAACAACAACCAATCTTCAAATTGGGCGTGCTATGAAGAAACAACTTTAAAACCTCAAACCTGGGAATGATTTGGACTACCTTAACCCTCATAACAACAGTAAGAGAGGCTTGAATTCAATTATGGGCTTATTCTAAATAGTTTGGGACCTGCATGTATGTGGAATCAGCAACAAAACCAAGTTTTGGTGAGTTTTGGGCAATTTTAAAGCATAAATAGTGGTAAAAAACATCATTTTTAAGATCTGCCATTTTTTAGGCTAATTTTGGGTGGTTTGTGGCTTACACCATCACTTAAAAACATATCTGTATTGAATTCTGATCATGAAAACAATGGTGAAGAGGCCTTGAGTTCAAATATGGGCGGTCTTTTGAGGGAAATCAACAGTGCAAACCCTTGAGTTAGGAATTTTATGCATTTTGGGCATAAAAACAACCCTCATCTCAGATTTTGGGTAGGGTATAAGGAAAATTCTTCAAACAACCTTAAACCTACAATCTATGGTTTCTTTGTATAATGTTTTATGACTTCCAAATACTATAGACATATCTCCAAGAAAACCTCATCCAATGAGTTGAGTTCCATACTCTTCCATTTAGAGATAAATACAATGATCGTTAAGGAATATTGACTGAAAGACATAATCCATGCCTCAAAAAGTAAGACCATGGTTAAGGACAGTGTTGTTCTTGGGATCTTAACTACTAATAATGAAAATTAGAAGGATTGGGTCTGCAATGTTCGGGTTCACAGGGTACTCCCAAAAGACCGAACACCTTCAGAAACTGCTTCACACAAATAGATCACAGATCAACACACCGATGTTTGTCACATGGTTAAAACCCTTGAGAGGGAAACAGTCCATGGCCCCAGCCAAATAGCTACTTGGAGCAATTTATTATGAAAAATAAAGAAAGTTACATGAGCTTCTCTTAATTGATCAACTAGCCAAGGACCCTTTATGCTCTTTAAATATAGATCATATACCAATCGGGTGTTAAGCCACGGATCAATGATAGGTATGATCTAAGATAAATTGAACCGTCGGATCACTCTATGTTTAGAACATATCGTGACCGTCGGATTAGAATATTTACAAATGCATAGTAATGCATACTAAAGAAACACACTTTTACCTAACGGATATATTACACAAGTTGATCTTAACTAACTCCTTAAACTCTAAATATCCTAACATCCCCCCTTAAGAACAACTTGGGATAGGATTGAAGGATTTACAAAAGTGACACTATTAGGAGAAGTAAGGAGGCATTAGAGCCTATCCCCCCTTAAGGACACATTCCTGAACTCCTAACATAGACCGAAGTTTAGAAAACTTCACTTCTGTAAGAGACTTGGTGAAGATGCCTGCAATTTGATCATCTGTAGGGAAATAAAGAACTTCAATAACACTATCATGAACAAGATTTCTGATGAAGTGCATGTGTAGCTCAATTTGTTTGCTGCGCTAATGTAGAACTGGATCTTTGGAAAGCTTGATGGCACTTTGATTGTCGCACCAAAGTGGAGTAGGCTACTGCTGCTCGAATCCAAACTCTGAAAGGATCTATCGAAGCCATAAAGCTTCCTCACTGGCATTAACTACGGTCAATATTCTGCTTCTGCTGAAGAAAGAGCAAGAGCTTGTTGTTTCTTACAATCCCAAGTGACAGGTCCAGATCCCAGACTGAAAACATAACCTACAGTATACTTTCGATCATCAGGATCTCCAGCCCAATCTAAATCAGTGAAACCAACCAACAAAGGTTCCCCCCCTGTACTGTAATGAATCCCAAACTGAATTGTACCTCGAATATATCGAAGTATTCTTTTTCCTGCTTTCCAGTGACTCTCATGAGGAGTTTACATATAACAGACAACATGACCAACGACAAAGGAAAGGTCAGGACGGGAATGAGTCAAGTATAAAAGACTACCAACAAGCTGATGATACAAGGTGGCATCTATTTTAGGGGAAGTACAAGTGGCAGAAAGTTTGACTCTAGACTGGAAGGGAGAAGGGGCTGGTTTACAATCTTCCATGTAAAAGCGACGAAGAAGGTCACAAGCATACTTAGACTGGGAAAAAAAGATTCCTTCTTTGGTTTGCAAGACTTGGAGACCAAGAAAATAATGCAAATGTCCTAAGTCTGACATTTCAAAATTTTGCTTAAGACTGGATTTCACATGGGTTATAAGGTTAGGGTCACTACCAGTAAGGATAAGATCATCAACATAAAGAACAAGTATGATGAGATGGTTTCCTACTTTCTTGGTATAGACATTGGGGTCAGAATGGCATCTAGAAAAACCGGTGTCAAGGAGAAAGCTATCCATTTTGGCATACTAAGCTCTAGGAGCTTACTTAAGGCCATATAAGGATTTCTTAAGGAGACAAACAAGGCTAGAGTTATTCTGAACATATCCAGGAGGTTGTTCCATGTAAATTTCCTCATGTAAATCACCATGTAAGAAGGCAGACTTGACATCCATTTGATGGACTTTCCAGTTATGTAAGGCTACAAGGGAAAGAACAAGGCGGATGGAGTTCATTTTTGCTACAATGGCAAAGGTTTCATTGTAGTCAATCCCTTCAACTTGGGAAAAATCTTTGGCAACTAACCTTGCCTTAAGTCTTTCAACACTTCCATGTGATGCATACTTAATTCTATAAACCCATTTACATTTGACAAGTTTTCTTTATTTTGGAAGAGGAACAAGATCCCAAGTATTGTTCGCCATTAAGGAACGATATTCTTCATCCATAGCTACATCCCAATCGGGATTTCCTAAAGCTTCTACAAAATTTTCTGGATCATGATTCTCGAAAACTTGAGCCAAAAGAGAAGAGGCTCGCTGAAACTGAGAAAGTGTTTGACGTTGATCTCTAGGATCACCGGCAAGATCACCAGCTGCTTCACATGTTGAACGGACCCATCGAGGAAGTATTGGTGCTGGTGCAATTGCAGGAACATGGTATCAGAGTAGAGGTCTCAAGTTCAATTCCCCCAAGCTACGCTGGAGGTGGGTTGTTGGAGTATCGGGTACCTCCACATGGTATAACCGCCGCACCTCTGGGAATATAAAATAAGCGGTTTAACCACCACTCTTGGTGATAGGGCCTTGTGCTGGGTTTCAAATGTTCACCAACATCTATAGGTTTTGGTGTAATGGAAAACCTTACTTGTTGTTAACATATTCTCTTCCATTGTCAGATCTTAACTTAATAATTTGAAGACCAGATTGTTTTTCAACAAGAGCCTTGTAGGCTAAGAACATGTTAAATATTTCACTCTTAAGTTTTAGGAAGTAAACCCAAGTGCATTTGGAGTAGTCATCAATGAAAGTTAAGAAATATTTGAAACCATAAAAGGAAGCAGATGGAAGAGGGCCACACAAGTCACTATGCACAAGCTCCAAGGGAACTAAGGTGTGCCAAGAGGCACGTTTGTCAAAAATGTCCCGATGATGTTTTTCGAGTACACAACTGGAACAAACACCATCCTTGCAAGATACCATTGGAAGACCAGTCACCATATTGTCTTTACATAGTTGCTGCAATGAGCAATAATTTAAGTGACCAAATCGCTCATGCCAAAGTTTGCTCAAGTTATCACTATGAGGAACAAAAACTAAAGGAAAAGGTGATGACCCAAAGTTGTTAAATTTGTACAACCTGGTAATATCATCAATAGTTCCAGTAGCAAGGACATTTTGAGGATTTTTAAAATCATTGATTACAACTTGGTGAGGTGTAAAAGTCACAGTTTTACCTTCACCTGAATGAGTGATTTGATAGACTGATAACAAATTGCAGGAAATTTTTGGAACACATAGTACATCACTGAAATGACCATTTTCTACTAGAACTGTTCCAGATCCTACAACACTTAGAGATCTATCATCACCAACAAATATTTGTTTGGTGTTACATTCATGCATAGTAGAAAAGATGGCTTGATCCTTAGCCATATGATAATATGCTCTAGAATCAATGAGCCATTCATTTGAAGTAGAAGAAGAAGATGCAGTATAAGAGTAACCAGAAGTACAAAGTGCATGTGTATGAGATTTAGATTCTGAAGACGAATCTGGGCTGATGTGGTGCTTCTTCATTGCTGCTTCCAAGGCTTCCATCTTCTTAAAACATTTAGATTCATCATGATTATCTTTTCCACAAAAATTGCATTGACGCTCAGTCTTCTTTCCTTTTTTCTTGGATCCTTTGTCATTTTTTAAAGTTGGAGTTGACTGAGAGGGTTTGGGACCCTTGTTGTTTGGCTTATTATTGCGAAATTTTTTTTTTTTGGAGGCTTGGACTTTTCTTTCTGTTGGGACAATAAGGATTTCCTAGATGTATCTCCATTGTTAATTATTCCAAGATGAATGAGCTTATCTTGCTCTCTAATTAAGGAATCACAAAAGGATTCAAGGGTAGGATCTTGATAGCTAGCTACAGTCAAGGATTCTTTCATGGAGTAGAATGTAGATACAAAAACAGAATATGCAGGTCGAAGTTTGGAAAGAATATGATAAATACATTGTTTGTCTTCTTTCTTAATCTTGAATTTTGCACATAGGAGTCTAAGAGTTTTATACTTAGATAAATAGTCTTGAATGCATGAAAAATCATTTGGATTCAAGGAAATCAACTCATTCTCAAGTTGATGACCCCAAATTTCATTGTGTTTCCGAAACACAGATTCCAACTTTTCCCAAGCTTTATCAGGTTCATTAATGTCAGATATATGGAATCGCAAATCAATAGAGATTGACATCTCAATCAATCCACGAGCTTCATCACATCTATTTTCCCATGTAATTTTCTTATCATCATCAGCGGGTTCTGTTTCTTTCCCTGAGGTTATCCTGAAAAGTCCCCTACTTCATAGTACATCTTCCATACGAGTTTTCCATGAGAAATAGTTAGAACTTGTAAGTATAATATCACAAGGGGAAGCCATACTGTAAAATAATGCCTGAAAGAACGGAAACTAACTATCTGGATGCAAAGAGCTCGAAAAAATATGCAGTTTTTAAAAAAACAACACTTAAAATGGATTCTGGATGATGAAGTAATGCTTGATCAAGAAAAAGTTGAAGATGTCCCCAATAGTGACATGGCAGATATTAACTTGACCAACTAAAAAAAAAGAATCCCCCTCTTACCAAAATCAACCTTTGACAATCACTTTTACAATAAAGTTGCTTTGAAGTGAATCACTTTTGTAGAATAAGTGATGTTCACTTTTACAATAATGTGACTTTTAAATAGTGTGGCAATAAATTAAAAGACTTAAGTGACTCACTTTTATTTTATTTTATTTATGTGAGATGCACTTTTACAATAAAATTACTTGAAAATAGAAATTGCATGCACTAAAAAGTAGTTTGATAAGACTTGAAATCAAGACTTATCAAGGTGTAAAGCAACTTTGGACCAAGTGAGCTAAGTTTAAAAGGTACGTAAAAGTATGGAAAGAGGAAGGGGCTTTTTTTTTTTTACTCTTCTCTCTCGTATTTCGTGCTAGTTTTTTTTTCCTGCAAATCACAAAAAAAAATGAAAAACAAAAAACAAAAAAAAAAATTTCCACACAATGGAATTAGATCTTGGTTAGCTTACCCAAAAATTCTACATTTTCAAGTTTTCTCGGTGTTTCTGATTTGCCGTGATCACACAAGGTGCACGACAAAGAGCATACGTAGCCGAGAAGACAAAAAAAAAATTCCCTTACTGTTTCTGATTCGCCGCGATCGCGCAAGGTGCACGGCAAAGAGCATATGTAGTCAGGGAAAACAACAGTCCGAGACTAAAACATAAAATATCTAATAATAAACTGATAAAATATTAGAGATTTAAAAAAAACAAATCCGTCACTGTAACATTATACCTTCATATTTGCCGAAATGGGTGCTTCTGGAGCAAACGAAAACGGTTTTTGGTGAAACAAAAACTATTTCCCAATGGAAACAACACTCCAGACGCAATGGAATAGCTCCCATAGGCCACAAATACATAGAAAATATAGAACCAGAAACCCTTTCAAAGTTTCAGCAACACCGGTTCCAGATCTTGATCAAAACCGAAAGCGACTCTTTATAAAAGCTCTGATACCATGTTCAGGTTCACAGGGTACTCCCAAAAGACCAAACACATTCAGAAACCGCTTCACATAAATAGATCACAGATCAACACACCTATGTTTGTCACGCAGTTAAAACCTTCGAGAGGGAAACCGTCCACTGCCCCAGCCAAATAGCTACTTGGAGCAATTTATTATGCAAAAGAAAGAAAGTTACATGAGCTTCTCATAATCGATCAACTGGCCAAGGACCCTCTATGATATTTAAATAGAGATCATAGACCAATCAAGTGTTAAGCCATAGATCAATGGTAGGTATGATCTAAGATAAGTTGAACCGTCGGATCACTCTATGTCTAGAACATATCGTGACTGTCAGATTAGAATATTTACAAATGCATACTAATGCATACTAAAGAAACACACTTTTACCTAACGAATATATTACACAAGTTGATCTTAACTAACTCTTAAGTGCCTAAATATCCTAACACGCAATAAGTTTTTCTTGTATTTGAATATAATGAATCCAACTATATTATTTCAGAAAAAGGATACTTGCTTTTAGTTCAATCAACTGGCTAGGAAAAAGTGCTTACTTTTAGTTACAAGTTGAGTCATATCAATACAAAGCAACCAAACTCTTGCATTCTCTACAATTTAGTAAATTATGGACCATTAGAAGACCACATTTAAGAGAAAATATAAAACTATGCCTCACTTATAGTCGTGTTGTAAAGTGTTATAATAGTAGAGTCAAGCTAAACTAATTAACCTATCTAAGCAACCAACAACATATCATAAAACATAAGAATAGGAAAAGAAAAGGACAAGAGAACATCGATATACATGGTTCACCCTAATGGGTTACATCCATGGGAAGGTATTCTTCTATTATCTCCATGATTTCTTCTCCAATATTACAAGAGAGCAAAGCACAAACACCCCAAAGAATATAGATGGTGTACAATAGTGTCACAATAGTACAACTACTACATCAAGAATACATGATATGTAGATACTCACTTGACCCTATTATATACTAAGAAATGAGGAGGAATTACTCTCACATATTGCATATGGAATAATATAATTCTCCAAAATAACATCTCTTAATACATTATCATGGAAAAATACTCTACACAAGTAAATACACCACCATATAACTATGGGTTAAATGTATTACTCTTTTACATAAGATTGTCGACAACTTTTGACATAATACAAAGACGTTATTACCTTCCAAGGAATATAATATATTCCAACACTCCCCCTTAATAATGGTAGCGAGAAGGGCCCGCGCTTACACTAAGGAAGGAAGGAGTCATTACTACTCCCCCTTGATGATAACTTCCACAAGAACCAAAGCTGAAAAAGAAGAACACTTTGGTTGATGGAATTTGACGATGAACAACCACTTCTCACTGAATCATGAAATTGCACACGAACGAGGTTGTACGATGAAATACCCAACAATAAAATGCCGAGAACATGTGACGTAATCCAATCGCAAGATACCCACATCACCATAAGAATCATCACAACCATACATGATAGCTGAAGAACTCTGATATAACATCCACACCAGTGTACAAATACCTTATGATGGTCGATACAACAGAACATGTGGCTAAGAACACCACAACAATGTGTAAAAAAACCCATATGGCCAATACACATGCGGATAACAGACATTCTTCCAATCAAGGTGCAATATAAATATTTGTACAAGACCTCAAACATCGAAGAAACAAGACCTCAATGGTCTATACATTGAAAATGATATCATATAGATGAACATCATGACTTTAATAGTAGAAGATGGTGCTTCATTACGTCTGGAATATGGTGAAAGACTAAACAGAGAACTTATTTGCACAAGAACTTTCAAGATTAGAGCATATAAAGATCATAAAACAAAATTGCTCATACATAAATGAAAATGTTTATATACCAAAAGTTAGCAAACATCATATAAAGGAATGGCAACATAATATGATCAAATAAAATATTAACTTGCTCATTAAGGAAAATAAAGTTACTTTTACACGTTAAGTGTCAACCACAACATATAAATAGTGAGCCAAATATTTCAATAAAATATATGAAAATTTAGTCATCAAGCAACTAATCTGAAGCATAGGTGCATTTCTTATTAGTATGAGGTTAATATGCAAGAGATGAATGCCCTGAAAATGTCAATGCTTCTATATAGGAATGTTAGAGACAAATAGCATAGGAACTAGATACAATCTCTGCAATACATGAAAAAAACTATATCCCAATTAAATAACTTATGAGAAGCCAAAAAATATGATATCACACAGATTAAAAAATGATTTTACTTAAGAATTTAATTAGCAAGAGCATATAATGATCATAAAGATATTACTTATAAAGAATGAAATTGCTTTTACACAAAGGTCAGCAATAACATATAAATAAAGTAAATAATGATCACTAGATAACACATATGAGATTGTTTTTATAAAACAAAACGAAGAAAAGGACAAATTAAGTATTAAGTATATTTAAAAAATATTAAGCATTAGATGGTTTATAGCTATCATCATGACAAAATACTAGAGATCCATGTCCTTAAAAGATGCCAATATTTCCATATATAGAAATGTGAGACAAATATATAGTAAGAACAAGAAATAATATCTTAATAAACATGATTAGAAGCAAAACCTAAATGAAAAAATGAATAACAGAAAACTTAAATACTTTAACGTACTGATCTGAATTTGCAAAAAACACAGTTAGAAAAACAGTAAAGGAAAGAGAAACTTTTACTTACAACCCTTTGAAAAAATGTGCCCAGAAAAGCCCAGTCTTTTGTTCTAGCCATAATAGTGGATCCAGAATGGTTGTTCTGATTCCAAAAACAGGTTATAATAAACAATCTGGTAAGAAATGACCAAGTTACAGCCTTTTTGTATAACTGTTGTTTTTATTACTGAAAGGAAGCCCAAAAATGCCCAGTTTTTTGTTCTGGTCACATGGCTGGATCCAGAATGGTTGTTCCAATTCCAAAACAGGTTATAATAAAACAACCGGTAAAACATGACCAAGTTACGGCCCTTTTGTATAACTATCGTTTTTATTACTGAAAGGAAACCCAGAGATACCCAGTTTTATGTTCTGGACACATGGGTGGATCCAGAATAGTTGTTCTAATTCCAAAAACAGGCTGTAATAAAAAAAGCGGTAAAACATGACCAAGTTACGGCCCATTTGTATAACTGTCATTTTTATTACCGAACGGAAGCCCAGAAATACCCAGGTTTATGTTCTAGATACGTGGGTGGATCCAGAATGGCATTTTCAATTCCAAAAACAGGTTATAATAAAAATTTCGGTAAAATTTGAGCAGGTTATGACCCTTTTTTATAACTACCATTTTTATAATCGAAAGAAAGATATCCTTGAGGACATCCCTAAAATCATGTAGATCTATAGAAAAAACATCAAGAAACCCTTGAAAAAATTCTGCAAAAATCTTACACAACAAGCTAGGGTTAGGGTAAATTTTTTTTTAAAAAATGTAGAAATAGGCCAAGATCTGAAGAGAAACCTAATGGCAACTAGATAGAAAGAAAATATACAACAAAATGACAATGCCCAAATGATAATCATTATTAATTGAAAGGTGTAGAAGGTACTAGATCATAGCAACTCGCTCTGATACCATGTTAGAATAGTAGAGTCAAGCTAAACTAGTTAACCTATCTAAGCAACCAAAAACATATCAGAAAAGATAAGAATAGGAAAAGAAAAGGACAAGAGAACACCGATATATGTGGTTCACTCTAATGGGTTACATCAACGGGAAGGTAGTCTTCTATTATCTCTAGAATGTCTTCTCCAATCTTACAAGAGAGCAAATCACAAATACCCCAAACAATATAGATGATGTACAACAGTGTCACAATAGTATCATTACTACATTAAGAATACATGATATGTAGAGACTCACTTAACCCTATTATATACTAAGAGATGAGGAGGAATTACTCTCACATATTGCATGTGGGATAATATAATTCTCCAAAATAACATCTCTTAATACAATATCATGGACAAATACTCTACACAAGTAAATACACCACCATATAATTATGGGTTAAATGTATTATTCTTTTACATAAGATTGTAGACAACTTCTGACATAATACAAAGACACTATTACCTTCCAAGGAATATATTATATTCCAACATAAAGAAGTATGTTCAAGTGTTGGAAATTAAAATTTGGGTTGCTCTTTGTGTTGAAAATTAAGTTGTTTTCTAAAGCTGCATTACAAGGTAGTAGATTATTACTTTGGAAGGATACCTAGAAATATGGATCTAGATTAAAATTGAAACTAATACATTTTATATCAAAACTCCAATTCTCCTTAATCTGATGGCTATTATTCATTTCAATTAGATTTCATACATAGTTCAAAACCTTTTGTGATAATTTGAGCTAGTATGAAATTCGATTGCACATGTTTGTTACTTTATGCACAGACATGCTACTACTAATAAGGATTTCTGACTGATTATGTTTCCAACCACTGGGAAATATATTCTTTTTGTTCCCAAATGTACATCCAACAAAAGAAAGTTTTCTTGATGGCATATTAAGTACCGATGCTGCAAATTTGGATTTGCAATATTTTCTTCTATTGAATAAAATATTAAATCCAAATGTATGCTATTGCCAATTGTTGAAGCGAACCAAACGAAGCTAGTGCGGTAAATTGAATAACCAACATTTAATATGCATTTGATAGTCTTATCATGAAGCAATCAAATTGGAATTTAAAAGGAAGAGAACTCTTTGTTGTTGAACACTAAACTTGTTCTTCGAAGACTGTCTACATATTGGAGTATGCTTGAGAGGACATTGGGAAACGGGATACAAACTAAAATTAGGATTAATTATAAATATACCAAAGTTCCTTTACTACGGGATATGGATTTTGAGAAAAAATACACCTTGACAATTTGGGCAACGAGAGAATATGAAATTTCTAGTGTTTATGCACAAACAATAGGTTTCAAAAAATGTCGCTTTCTCACTAGTGTTGAAGCTACCAACAAATCAATATATCCTTATTTTGTCTCCAAAATGTCCATCCAATAGAAGTAGGTTTGTAAGACTAAAACCCTAATATTTGGCCAAATCAGCAGAACCACCCACCCATGGCATGTTACCAATAGGGAAGCCATAGGTCACAAGTTCAAATCTAGTTTTGTACTTCAAGGGTAGAATATGTTATTGTTGGGATCATATTGATAGCTTTGCTTTTCCAGCTTTTATTACATCATGTCGAGTTTTACATAATTTACTATCCTCTAGCCCAAAAATGTCTCCTCTCAAGCTCCTCAAATGACTGGAGATGAATAATATTGGTGTAGAGCTTAGAGAAACTGTGGCTTGCCATGATTGTCCAATAATTATTCATATTTTCCCTAGCCCTCGATTTATGGAATGGGTGAATAGTGTGGTGGTGAATTTTCCCTGAAGGGACTCTTAGAATTAACAAGCATCACTAATTGAACCATGAACACTTTAGGAACAACTGGCGTACTCTCTACAAAGTTGTAAGCAATGATAACTTAGGTAGCTTGTAATGGTCTTAGTGGGCCTTCAAGTAGGTTTTTTTTGTAAAAAATAGAATATTTGATGGTTTGAGTGCATCGTAGATCAAGCCAATGAAGACCAAAAGATTCCATTATAGTTCTAGCATCTAATGGAGACCTCACTCTAATATCAACAAAGTTTCATTTTGTGGACCTTGCTTGGGTCCATCCAAGGGGGGAATTTCTATAACTACCTTGAGGTCTCTAATAACATCCTTTTTGTTGGTATTTGGAGTTGCAACTACTTGTTCTTGACAATGTTTGACCTTTCGCAAGTTGGGCTCTAGCAAAGTCAACGTCGATAGAAATCATAAGGGGGGGAGAGGGGGGAGTAGAGATTCCACTTAGCCCTAGGGGCATGTAATCTATCTCTATATTCTCCAAAATGGAGGAAAAGAGACAAACCACACACTTTCCAAAGTTTAGTTAGGAAGCCTTAGGGTGTCTTGAAGAACATAAACCCTTGTTTGCATTGGATTTGGAGGTGTATATCAAGGTGTTGGATGCCACCTCACCTTCATGTTAAGTTCTTGGACCAATATGGTAATCTCCTCTAGGAGTTTCACCTCAACAAATTCCCCAACTTCTATGTGTTGGGGTAACTTACTCCTACTTTGAACTACATGAACCCAAGAATTGAGGGTTCCTTGTTGCTTGTTGAAGTGAAATGAAGCAAATGAATTGCATGTTGAAATGAAATGAAGCGAATGAATGAATGATAATAGCTGGTCACGAGATATCTATATTTTTTTTTAAGTTTCCATGTTGATGTATTTGTAAATTTAGAATGTATTCACTTGTATATCTTATGTATTGTACCCTGATGTTTATTCCGGGAAGTATCTATAATGTAATTGAGTCATGTCATGCCTCGATGTTCCGATCGAGAGATTTAATAATGTAAACAAGTCATGTAAAGTCACTGAGGTTAACCCTCCATTGTAAGTCGGGGAAATAGTCCCCACAATTGAGTCAAGGTTAACTCTCCTTATTGATCGAAGGGAAAAGTCCACACAATTGAGTCAAGGTTAACCCTCCTTGTTGATCAGAGGTTAAAGTCCCCACAGTTGTGGGGCGCTAGGGTTATTAGACTCTCCTAGAGAAGTCATCCCTGGTAAGTAATTGTTAAGTGAGGATGACTTGTTGGAGTGGACATAAAGTGAATGGAAGAATATAAATAGAAGTGAGTCTCTCCTCATTTCTATATATCACACACACACTCACTCACTGGGGTGCATGAGTGAGAGAGGAGAAGCTCTCTCAAGTGAGAGAGAGAGAAGTACTGTTGGAGATCATCCTTTCTATATTTGGGTTTTACTGCTGCCATTGGTGCTCATTATATCTCTGAGGAAGTTTCAGGGATTTTCTCCTTCATGGTTTCCCCAAGGAAAACTCTTTGTGTCTCTTGTCTCTTGTGTTTATTGTTGTGCATGTTATTCTCTTAGATAAGATCCTAAGATCATATTGTTTAAATGATAAAAATCTAACATCGTATCAGAGATAACCTGAGAAGAATACATTGTGTAGCTACAGAAACTAGGGATTCTTACTTTTTCGGTCTCTCTCCACAATCCATTAGGAAAATGATGCTATGCTAAATCTCCATTCAAGGGCACATCTTTCTATCGAAGCGAAATTTGATTTCGGACATTTTCAGTTTTTACTGTGAAAAATTAGGGATTTTCACAGAAGAGAAATTTTTGAGTGACCCTGGCATAGGATTTCTCTCCTCATCAAAATCAAATTTTAGTGACCTGGGTCGATATTTTTGGTTGGGTTAAACTTCGGGAAAGTCAAACCCTAGTTTGACCCTAGGCCTGAAAAACCCTAAAATACTGAAACGGATAGTTTTGGTAGATTCGCTATATCTTGATATTGGAGAAGGATCAGGTGCCAAACATTTCATAGTTCGAATATAAAGTCTTGATGTACACTTTGTCCAAGTTGTAGCCTCAGATTCGCTATATTATAGGAGATATGATTCCTCCAAGTTAGGGTTGCATCCTCTCCCAGGATTCCTCCCCAAACAGAAAACCTGGGGAGAATTGCTATATCTCGGGCTATGAAAGTCCATATAAAATTATCAATATGTTCTAGAAAGGGAAAGGAATATACTTTCTGTGATAAAACTTTCAGACCCCGAAGGTGAAACAGTCACATGTGGAAGTCTGTACAATTTCGCTATGCTGACCAGTCTTGAAACAGATCACCTTGGAAAAATAGTCTTAAGTCCCAATTGGTGAAACCAATGCTAATGAAACCTATGGTGTTGGAACAAGGACAGATGAGGCTACCTCAATATGAAATTTCAAACATAGAGGAGCAGTAATTTCAGATATACCACAGAAACAGTATCAAGAATTTCTGCAGAAGAAATTGGTAAACTAGGGCTTCTTGTTTCGGGAGCTTCCCTCCACTATTTTTAGAAAACGAGTGCATTGGATAGCTCTCCTTGAAGATGTCTATATTTATATCTAATAAGATCTAAAATATTCCAAGTTTTGAAAATCAGGGTTCTCTGACAAACCCTAGATCAGCCAGCTCTGAAAGCAGGATGGACACCTCAAATCGGTAAGATCTAATCTTTTGCTATTTACAGTTGAGGTTCTCATTTCAAGATGACTAATCACACCAGCTTGATGACAAGCTTGGTGAGGCTGACAAATTCCAATCATTAAAGTATAGGATCTCACTAGTTCTTGAATGAAATTAATTGGACACCTACATAAGTAGAGAGGTTCCAGTTGTAAAGGGAGATGAGGCTAAAAGCCTTACACAAGAAGAACTTGGTCAAGGCCAAGAAGATAATTGCTGATTCAATAGAGGATCACCTTATACCACAAGTTTCTTCCATAAAGACACCAAAAGAGATGTTTGATTCCTTGACCAAGCTATTTGAAGGAAAGAACATAAATCGAAAGATGACTTTGAGAAACTAGTTGAAGAATGTGAAGATCCAGAATGCAGAGACCATACAGTCATACTTTACGAGGGTCTCTCAAATAAAAAGAACATCTTGAAGTGGTAGAAGAAGAAGTGGAGAATGCAGAAGTTTTGATAACCACCTTGAATGACCTCCCAGGATCATGGGATTCATTCATTCAAGGAATGTGTGCTAGAAGGAAGTGATTACTTTCAACAGACTCTGGGAAGAGTACACACAAGATGAAGCTTGACTCATAATAAGAGAAAAGAAGATGGGAGCAACTGAAGATCAAGATTTCACAATTCAAAGAAGATACCTCAAGCGATGAGGAATATGAATAACTCAATTCTTGAAGAGCCTCTTATCCATCTTGAGCATTTGGATAAGAAATGGTGATGTTGTGAATGAAGAAGATGATGAACCTGAAAGAAGGAGTCCACCCATGAAACAAATAAAGATAAGTATTCAATTGTCATTTCATGATATTGTTTTGTTAGGCATTTGTTTATATTCAGTTGATGTATTATGCATGGTAGAATGTTTGTATTAATGACAGTATACTACTAATATGCATGTGATGGGTAAGTATCCCATGGTGCTATACAACTTTCCATTTCTACTTATCTAGAATGAAACCTCTTTACTGACATATTGGATTAGTGCACAATCTCCATGTTGTCTTGGTAGAGATGGAAGGCATCTAGAAAGTTTTCATGAGATATGGATGAATGTTGTATTGGCTAAAATAGTTGCATGATCATATATTTATGCATAAGAATTTTTCATTATGAATATACCTTATGAAATGTTTCCATACAACTGGTGCATATGAATTGTATGAAATATCATGTACAATCACCTACAAGCAAAGAAGGTTGAGACTTGTTCCAAAGAACAAGTGACGACAGTCCAAGAAATAATCCAAGATGAAGAATAATATGACGAATGCAGTGACATCATTGATGAAAAAGTAGCCAAGAATAAAGGGAAGACCAGTTCAAGAAGAATGATGTCTAGGATGCAATATCGAGACCTGAAGGGAAGTTCGTAGTTCTGTCATGTAGTAGATGGAAACATCGTGGGATACAAGGAAAGATTTGTAGCACAAGGATTCTCATGAAAAGAAGGCATAGACTACGAAGAGACATTTGCAGCCATTGGAAGTTAAGACACATGACAGGAAGACTCATGTGTGCAAATGAAAGAAGGCCTTGTACAAGCTCAGAAGGCACCCATGGGATAACACATACATGAGGAGATTGAAGATCACCTAGAGTGATGAAGATCTTAACCTTTGCTACAAGCTTGAAGATGAAATCCTAGAGAGGATGACAAGCTCACAGATGGGTGTGAGAAAAATGTTTTCAAGATAAAGGATCTTGGTATCTAGTGACCCTAGATGGATACATAGAATATTAGTAGCAGAGGAAGCTACTTGTCACTCCAATATAGAATGTTTCAGTGCATAAAGTATGAAAGGCAGAGGGAGAATGATGCTCCACTTCAGAGAGAGTAACTGCAGAATATCCCTAGGTTCGACATGGTACGACAGGATGGATAGCTTTCTGATGATTTTAGGATGTACTGAGAGTAAAGAGAATTCCAACCTTTTCTTCAAGGTTGAAGATGGAAGACCAGTTATGAAAATATGTCGACGACTTATTCCTGACAGAAAAAAGGAACTCATTAAAGTTACAAGAAGGTGACTTGCTGCCGAGTTCGATATCAATGACTTGGATATGATGCACTACTTTCTAAGCATGGAGTTGTGGTAGAATGCAGATGGAATCTCCCTGGGACAAGGGAAGTATGCAGTAGAGATCCTAAAGAGGTTCAAGATGATGGACTACAAGGCCATGACCACACCTATGGCATCGAACCTGAATCTATTGAGTGTTGCTTCATCAGAGACGGTTGATGCCAAGATATATCATCAAATGATTTGTTCCTTTATGTACCTGACAAATACGAGACCAAATATTTTCTTTACTATGAACACATTGAGACATGTTCAGCTAATGGTTGCAAAGCATGTAGTGAGGTACCTGAAGGGTACATTTGAGTATGGGCTCAAGTATGATAGAAATCAGAATATTAACCTAGAGGGTTATGTGGATTCATATTGGGCAGGTAGTGCCATTGATAGGAAGAGCACCTCGGGGTGCTGCTTCAGTATGGGATCAGGTGTGATCCCTTGGTTTAGCAGGAAACAATCCTACGTGGCACTGAGTACATCCAAAGTAGAATGCCGCAGCGTGTTCGGATAGTTGTGAGGCAGTATGGCTCAGGAAGCTACTTCCTGAGTTATTTGATCTCCCATTGGGTGCTACCTATGAAAACCAGAGTTGTGTGAAGTTGTCTGAGAACCCGATGTTCCATGATAGGTCGAAGCACATCGAGATAAAATATCACTATATTAGGGATATGGTACAGAGAGGAGCAGTGAAGCTCCAGTATGTTGTGACAGACTAGCAGATAGCAAATGTGTTGACCAAACCACTAGCCAGGGTGAAGTTTGAGCACTTCAGAGAGAGGCTTGGTGTTCTTCAGATAGAAGATACTTTGAGGAAGAAGTAATGTGACACATTTGCATGAGCCATTCCAAGTGTGGTAGGAGGATCCTTCACATGGATGTGGATGAAAGCATTACGTGATGAGCATCGAGATGATGCTTCAGTTTTTTCTATGATGATGATCAGGATGATCATATGATGCTGATATGCATCAGGATGATGTTGTGATGAGTATCAGGATGATACTTTGTGGATAGATTATGCAGATAGCATGTAAAAGATCCCGAGAGATCTGATAGTCTATGCTCGGATGCTCTTTTGAGGTTTCGCTATAGGTTGGCCGTGGAGAGGTTATGCAGGTAACATAGAAAATATCATGGAAGATCCTATAGTTTTTGTTAGGATTCTCTTTCGAGGTTTTCCTACAGGTAGCATAGAAAATATCCTAGGAGATCCTATATTCTGTGCTAGGATGCTCTTTCAAGTTTTTGTGATGTTCACATGTAAAATATCCTTGGAGATCCTATAGTTTGTTCTAGGATGCTCTTTCAAGGTTTTGTTGACACACGTAATCAGTCCCGAGGATTCCACAATATGGACAAAGATGATGAAGACCTACAAAAGCCATTCTCTGGGAGAATGGAGGCACCTGGTCAGTTACCAAGAAATTGATTCAGTATGGGACTAAAGATCAGCTTAGTGCTAAGAGGCCATTCTCTCGGAGAATGGAGGCACCTGTTCAGTTACCAGGAATTTGTTTCAGTCTGTTACTGACACTTAACCTAGAGCTGAGAGCCCTTCTTTGAGAATGAAAGTTGTAAGTGTTGGGCGGGCCATTCTGACATGGTTCTTGGATGTGTTCCTCTCATGGTCACATATAAGCACTGAAGAAGATGAATACCTACCTGGAGGCTAGGCCTACAACCAGCATGAAAAAGGGTTGGATCTGTAGAAATTCCTATGATGAGAATAATGAAGAGATAACACTGTTTGATTGAGATAACGGAAGCAAGAATGATGATCTAGTGATGCTCTAGATCAAGTGATGATCCAGACTCGATGATGATCCAATGATGATCTAGACTTGATGAAGATGACTTGACGATGAAGATGACTTGAAGATGACTTGATGATGATCCAAATGATACAAATAAGGAGACTTGTGTTGATAAATTGTGTCGAGACAATACCTTCCTAGTTAATAGGGAGTGTTGATGTATTTGTAACTTTGGAATGTATTCACTTGTATATCTTATGTATTGTACCCCAATGTTTATTCCTGGAAGTATATATAATGTAATTGGGTCATGTCATGCCCCGATGTTCCGATCGATAGGTTCAATAATGTAAACAAGTCACGTAAAGTCATTGAGATTAACCCTCCATTGTAAGTTGGGGAAATAGTCCCCACAATTGAGTCAAGGTTAACCCTCCTTATTGATCGGAGGGAAAATCCCCCATAGTTGTGGGGCACTAGGGTTATTAGACTCTCCTAGAGAAGTCATCCCTGGTAAGTAATTGTTGAGGCCGACTTCTTGGAGTGGACATAAAGTGAACAGAAGAATATAAATAGAAGTGAGGATCTCCTCATTTCTATATATCACACACACACTCACTCATTGGGGTGCATGAGTGAGAGAGGAGAAGCTCTCTCAAGTGAGAGAGAGAGAACTGCTGTTGGAGATCATCCTTTCTGTCTTTGGGTTTTACTATTGCCATTGGTTCTCATTCTATCTCTGAGGAAGTTGCGGGGTTTTCTCCTTTATGGTTTCCCTGAGGAAAATTCTTTGTGTCTCTTGTCTCTTATGTTTATTGCTATGCATGTTATTCTCTCAGATAAGATCCTAAGATCATATTGCTTAAATTATAAAAATATAACATTCCACATCTCCGTCGGTTATCCGACGCCCTTTTCCGTGAAATTCAACGGCATTGCCATACCACCGACGAATCACCTTGTCAGATTTTCGACATCCTCTTCCATGAAATCCGACGACATTTCCATACCATGGACATATCACCTTGTTACGTATCTGACATTCTCTTCCATGAAATTCGATGGCATTTCCATATCACCAATGGATCACGTTGTCGAATTTCTGACGTCCTCTTCCATGAAATCCGACGGTATTTCCATACCACTGATGAATCAACTTGTCAAGTATCTTATGTACTCTTCCATGAAATATGGTGGCATTGCCATACCACTGACGACTTTCCTTTTCTGTTATCCAACCCCCTATGCAGTGAAACCTGTCAGATTTCTGATCTATAATTCGTCTTATTTATGATGTCCTATTCCATGAAATCCGATGGAATTTCCATACCACCGATGTCTTTCCTTTCGATTATCTGACCCCCTATGCAGTGAAACCCATCGTGTTTTCGACATCCTGTCAGTTAAATTTGTCAGATATTCAACGAAAATATTAAAAGAATCGGTGTCGGGTATTCGACAAATATATGTCGAAAATTCTTTGTGTTCATTTTACTGTCAGATATACTCCGAATGCAACTGACGTTTAAAAAAGAACTTGATTGTCAAATGGTCAACAACATGATGTTGAAAATCAAACATCTATGCTGTTGGATGTTTGATAATTGGTTAATAAACATATCCATTTGTTTACTCCATAGTAAACACAATTTTGAAGAATAAAACCCACATCAATGCTACTAAGAATACAATAACTCATTGCTAAAACTTGACTGCCATTGCTCGAATCTTTTAACTAAATGCGATTATATCAGCATATGAATATAGATGTATACGTATTTATGGTCCACCCTAAAAAAATTACCTAGGGTTTTATCCACAATCCCTAGAGGGAATCCTCTTCTGAGGAAGTGCATTGGGATATATGAAACCCTTGTAATTGTTGAATTAGAGGGTGTTTGGTATTTCTGGATTAACTCACAATTGTGCTCTAGTCCAATAGTCCTCTTTTCATTGAGGTGCTCTTTTTGGAGTGATTTCCTTGGGAAGTGTAACATGATATCGGGAAGCATGAAGTTACCTTGGAAGGAAAGAGATTTATCAATTTTTTTGGTGATAAAATGAACAAATCCATTATTTTAAATTATTATATCTTGTTTAATTTTGTTTGAATCTAATAAGGCACGAATCATATCTATTAAAGTCTTATGGAAGGTATTTGTGATTTGTTGTTGGTAATTGCAGGTGTATTTCTTTGATTAGGGTATCCCTCGAGGTTTGGTGTTACCCAAAGTGTTGATAGGTTAGACTATGGTTACATTGGTTTTAAATCTCTCATGATCTTACTGACATCATCGTTGGTCCACACAACCTTGTTGTGTTGGGTGTAACAATAATAATAAATAAATTAAATATTAACTAGTGATATGTAATACTAGGTTAAGGGACGTGGACCTTCATTCATGGTTGTCCACACAATATATAAGGGTGGCTACAAATTGTAATCTATCATCTATCATACATCTTATTTTACATTACTTTCCCTTTATGGCATTTATACGTTACTTATACTCGTTATTCTATTATTGAGGAACTGTGTTCCTTTCAGTGGTATCAGAGCCTCGTTTAGCTGATTTGGGCCTTTGGCCTTAATTCTCAGACCTTGTCTGATTTTTGGCTTATAGCCTTATTTTAGGGTTTCCCTTAAATATTGGACATTGTCCAAAAGAAAAAGAAAAATGTAAAAAAAGATAAAAGAAAAAGAAAGTAAAAAAACAAAAGAAAGGAAAAAGAAAAGTAAAAAAAAGAAAAGATAAAGTAAAACAAGTAAATGGTTTTGATTTTAAAGTAAAACAAACACATGGTTTTGCTTTCCAGCTTCAACCGGGTTTTACTTTGATTTGAATTATTATAATATATTTATAATAGTTCAATTTTTTGTTTTATTATATAAAATAATAAAATAAAGATTTTTATTATATAATAATTAATACAAGAATTAATTATTATTTAAAAAAAACTATATATTAAACTATATATATAGTTTATAAAAACATTAATATAATTATTAATTAATTAATTAATAATTATTATTATAAAAGAAAAAGGGAAGAAAAAAAAAAGGAAAAGAAATAGAAAGAAATAATATTATTGAATATTATTTTTTGGGAAAAAAGAAAAAAAAGGGGTTATTTAACCTAATCAAAGAAGATCTTTTATCATTAAAAAAGCGAAAGAAAAGAAGGCTAGACAATCAACCAAAATCCACTATCAAACAAGAAAACCAATTCGAAAAATTGGAATTCAAGAAGTCAAGGTGACTATGATACCAAAATTACAATCACAGTTACGAGCAGTTTTGAATGAGCTAAAAGAGTGCGAAATCACCAATAATAGTCTACTATTCAAAATCAACAAACAGAAACTAAGGATTACTACCTCGGAAATGAATATTGGATTTTTGGAAGATAGTAAAAGAAAACTCATAGAAAGGATAGTAGATAAAAATGAGAAAATATCACATCTAGAAGGCATCATTCAAAAACTTGACGACCAGATAATAAAGTAAAAAAAAGTCGAAGAACATCCCTATCAGAATATTATCGAATTAGAAGAATAAATTAGTTGTCTTAACAAAGTCGTCATCGACAAAGAAGATGAATTGGTGCAAGTACATGAAAAGTTAGGAAATCAAGAAATAGAATTACTCATCATCAACAACAAAAAGAAATAATCCAACAACAACATGACGACAGTAAGAAAACACATAAGTTGGAATTGACAAAAGTCAACAAGGTATTATCAAGCAATACCGAAGAGATTTGTCGACTACGAAATCATAACAAAACACTGATTACAAAGATCAAAAAATTGAAAAACAGTAGTAAGAGGGAACACTCTCGTGAAGACCTCGAAGGAAAAATACTGGAAAAAGCAAGAAGAAAACCAGTTTCTAAATAATCGTAATCAGGAACTATAGAATCAAATCAAGGATTTAGAAATTGAAAAAATGTCGCAAGATGAAAGAATCGAAAAGATTCAGAATCATAACAAACTACTGGAGAACCAAGAAGCACAAATCTAGAAAAATGCACCTAAAAATCAAATCAAGGAAGTGAAGACAGTCCTCGCCGCAGTCCAAAAGAAAGTAGAACAAACAACACCTACACCTTACAGACATCCTAATTATAATCGTCATTTTTACCAATGACAGGGTCAAAATGAATATTCACAGAATACTTATGTGGACTTGCGAAAATATCGATATACTAAGCAACAATTGAGATGAATCGCCCCACAAAATGACCTCAAAGCTCCAATAAAAATAGATATGGGATGGACCACAGCACATATGATGCAACAATTCTCCTGGGGAATCCATAACTCATATCGGCTCATTTCCTCAAATGTCACAAATACAAAAAGGAAAGGATCCCAAGACTAACATTCAAAGGAATTTAGACATTGCTATCAATACAACTTTGAGGACAAAGCTTCCCTTAAGGGGAAGGCAATGTAACAATAATAATAAATACATTAAATATTAACTAGTGATATGTAATACTAGGTTAAGGGATGTGGACCTTCATTCGTGGCTGTCCACACAATATATAAGGGTGGCTACAAATTGTAATCTATCATCTATCATACATCTTATTTTACATTACTTGCCATTTATGGCATTTATACGTTACTTATACTGGTTATTCTATTATTGAGGAACTTTGTTCCTTTCATTGGGGTTTCTAGTTTGAGTGGTAATAGTGTCTTTGATAGATGTGATATACTTTCAATATTATTGTATGGAGATATGCTTATCCTCACAAGATGTCTTGGACAATTCATGATGCAGTGTCTGTGGAGGTTGGCCCATGATATTGACTTGGTATTTTTTGGAGTTTTCCATATTTCTTTTGTCATAGGGTTATATTCCTTCATATTCATAGGTGGTCATTATTCTTTGGAAGATTGAGATGCGATAACATGGATGATAAATTCTTTACAAGAGAACATGGTTGATTCGAGGACTACAACTATTGTATATTTATAAGTAGTAGGTTTGGTGGTGTTACAAAGAAAGTTGACAGGTGTCAATGTAAACATTTTCCTTATAAAGAGGGATTTTTAGATTTGGGGGCTTTTATAAAAGTGTTTACACCATATTTGAGGTGTTTCATGAGATTTGGTGTACATGGTGTATGAACAACCCCTAGATGGTTCAAGATGGATTGATACATTGGAGATGGTTTGTGATGGTTTTCATGGTGGATACAAGTTTCTTAGTGATTTTTTTACTTCAATTAGGTGTTGGTTTGTTATTCTTCCCTTAGTAAATGGATTTCCCTTGACATCTTGGTAGATTTCCTTCTTTGTGACCACATGAAGAGGTTCACTTGCTTTGAAAAATATTGACTAGGGAGGATTACTGTTGCACATATTGGATGAGCAGACCACACCCTAAACAACACGAGATATCTTGGATTTTGTTGCTAGGGTTTTCACCCTAGCTTGTGCGAATGAGCACCTACTAAGGAATACGGATTCCTTAGTAGCAGTTCAATGATATATGAATTAAATAATGATAAACTGAAACGGAAACTAATCTAAATACGTCCTTGAAGCTAGAACAGTAAAAAGCAAATAACATGAAACAATACGGTGAAAAGTGAATAACAGGAAGCAAAAAATAGTAAATAATAAATAATAATTTGTATTGATGTTACCTCCAGTGTGGAGGTTGGTGAAGTCCATTGCGCTGGTCCAATGTCGGTGGCTTCGAGCTCCAAGCTGCCTCTTCCTTTTCTCCGGTGGTGGAAATGGGCCAAAAATGGTTCTCAATGGTGAAAATAGCTTAATGGTAAGCTAGGGTTTCAAGGATAATTTCGGCAGAGGGAGGATGCTTATGATAATGGATATGGAATAATGGGTCTCCATCACTTATTTATAAAACCATGTGGTTTAGGTCAGCTTTTTAGGGTTTTAGCTGTTTAGGGTTTCCTCTTTTCATTTTCCTCATTATTTTATATTTTTATTCATTTTTGGATATTTTTGGAGGAAAAAAGGATGTTATAGCCTTTTGGAGGCATTTTAAGCTTTTTGGTGACCTTTTAGATGGTTTTATGGGTTTTTGATGGAGATATGGTAGGAAAGTGGACAAATGAGCCATGTAATGGGGTAGATGAGGTAGTTAACCATTTTTGGGTGTTAACAGATTGCCCCCTGATGTGTGAGGGCAGGAGCTCATCGTATGGCCGATGGACATCATGAGTCATATTTGGTTTTTTTTTTGGGTGTGGAGAAGAGAAGGAAACAACTGAAGTCCGGGACACCGATCTCGAACCACCTGCAAGGACTGAAAAGTACATAACCTCAATAATGGATGAGGGATCATCTGATAATACGGACGAGGCGGGCACTCCCATGCTCGTATCAAGATACATAAAAATAACTGTGAGGCCCGAAAAGGGGGACCTGTAGTAGATAATCACTGTGTATATCATGAGGGTCTGGAAGGGACACAAATCTGGAACATACTGCTGAGCTGACCATGTATGAGCTGAAAAACTGATACACTGGAATGGCAGCAGTGCTACTGATTGTGGTTCTGAAGGAACTGATGCGCTGCTAGATCAGAGTGACACGGGTCACACTCATAATGGTACACTGATCTGGAACTGAACTCGGTACTCAAAGAAGCATAGAACTGAATCGCTTCCAAATACAATCGCCAACGCAGCCCAGACATCCACGGGAACATATCACTGGTCGTTCCAAAGTGACTCACCAATGTGCTAGAGTCGGGGGAAATCCGGGGTCTTCGACAAAGAATGGAATGGATATAAATCCTGCGCGATTCTCAACGATGCGATTAAGGTGCTGAAGTCGAACATGTGAGAAACAACCATTCGGAGAGGCAATAATGATTCCTCCCAAAATGGTCCGTAGGCACTCACCACAGATGGTGATGGGTCCAAGGCGCAGGAGCCTCTAGGTCTATCCTCTAGAATAGAGGAGTTGTCCTCGACAGAGGGAGACCTGCAACTATCAAGGCAATGATGTTTCCTTGACAGGAGCGTGAGGTGCAAAACTGAAAATGTGGTAGTACGGATGGCAAGAGTGATAAACTGGTGGGACTAACTGGGCAAGTAGAGTGGGTGGACTCAAACTCCCTT
>LPNX010019137.1:28468-127809 GCA_001517045.1 Pseudotsuga menziesii | reverse complement strand
GACAGACGCGGTCGGACCGCGGGTTTGAGGCAAACAGCCGCAGTCGGGTCGCAGCTTTCTGGCCAACAAATAAAAAAAAAAAAAAGAAGATCGCGGGTTTGAGGCCGACAGACGTGGTCGGACCGCGGGTTTGGGGTGAACAGGCGCGGTCGGCACGCGGTATTCTGGCTAAACAGCTGCGGTCGGGCCGCGGGTTTTGAGAAAACAGTCGCGGTCGGGCCGCGGCTGTGGAAAGAAAAATGGCGGTGTCCGGCGGCCGAAAAACGACAGCGAAAAGTACAAAATGGAAAATAAAATGAATAAAAAAGATGCACTTGATGACCTTTGGCAATTTCCTAATCTCATCCATTCTTCGATTGCAATTGGATTTTTTTCCCTTTGCTAAGAAGGTCCTCTCAACTCTTCACAGGTAGGGCACTTGTACCTTAAGTTACCCAAAAACCAAGGCCTTGTAAACTACCATTGGAAAATACCAAGGGTTACCCAAAATCATGGCCTTGTAAACCATCAACAATAAACCCATTAATGAACATAAAAGTTATATTTGAAAACTTATTCAAGATTACCCTAGCATTTCCCATTTTAAACTTAACTTGGGTTAAACAACTTACCCCTCAAATAATTTTATTGGATATTTAAGAATACAAAATCAAGTTTTAAAAAAGTATTAATTTATTTAACCATTTTTTAAATATATTTAGAATATATATTTAAGTTATACTTTTATTAATAATAAAATAAAATAATAATAAATAATACTATATAAAAAATCTTAATAAATAATTGATATTTTTTAATTTTACGTGAAAAAAGTTTACGTAATATAAATGAGAGAAAAGCCATAGAACATCATCACTGTAGAAGATCCTTGTGGTGAAACGACAAATAGTTCTATGACGACAAATAGTTCTATGACAACGAGAATGCCGAGAGTGTATGACAACGAGCATGCCCTCAGTGTAAACCGACTAATAGTTCTATGGCCAATAGGGCTATGACTTTCTTTTCGTCGAAAACTATTTGGAAAGCAAGGTCTAGACTTTGCATAGACCTTGCATATATTTGTCGTTTCTAGGAACCACAAATAGATGCATTGCATATAGTTCTATGAACCACAAATAGGAACCACAAATAGACTTTGCATAGCTCATAAAACTATATGCAATCCATCTATTTGTGGTTCCTAGAAACGACAAATATATGCAAGGTCTATGCAAAGTCTAGACCTTGCTTTCCAAATAGTTTTCGACGAAAAGAAAGTCATAGCCCTATTGGCCATAGAACTATTAGTCATAGCCCTTTCTTGACTACTACGAGGCAGAGTTCTACGGGGCCCGGGGGGAGTCCGCTACCATAGAAACGACAAATAGTTTTATGACTTTACTTTCTTAACTACTCAGGAAGGGCTCTATAAATATTCGATGGCGCATAAGGCCTGCACAGATTGTTAATATTCGAGAGCAAACTTTGACATTGAAGTTGGAACTCTGATCCAACAATGGTGGATACTGTATCGTACTCGCATGGGAGCGAGAGAACGCTACCGGACCTCGAGAAGGCCGAGACCAGCGAAGGGAACGCAAAAATGGTCGATTCGAGGTGCCCGAGGCCTCAAAGGGACGAGAAGCCATCTGTGAGCGACTTCACACTGCTCACACCGTTCTTGCAGGTTTGGATTCCAATTCCTGTTTTTTCGTAATCATTAACTATTTGTTAGTATTACGAATATAGTCCATAGAGAGCTGAGTGTAGATTTCGATCATGTTATATTACAGGTCCTGAATGCAATAGCAAGAACCGCAAGACCCATGGTTTTTACATGGGTGAGAGGCATGATATCGGTGTTGTTCCTTGCCTACCTAAGAGAAGTGGAGCTGAGTGGAGGGTCCCTGGCTATTGGGTTTGCAAATATAGCCGGATACTCAATCATATCTGGGTTAGCAAAGGCAATGGAGCATCTGTGTGGCGAAGCTTACAAGGCCAAACAGTGGAGTCTGGCAGGAGATATTCTTCAGAGAACTCTACTACTTCTACTATGCGCTGATTTGCCTATTGCTTTCTTATGGAAAAACATAGAAAGAATCCTTCTTTGGTGTGGGCAAGACGAAATCATCAGTAAAATGGCGGGTGTTTATATTGTCTTTACCCTTCCCAATCTTCTGTCTCAAGCATTCCTTCTCCCACTTACGATTTATCTGACCCTTCAAAATATCACCCTTCCTCTCACCTTATATTGTACAGCCATAGCTCTGCTTCTTCACATTCCCATCAATATGCTGCTCGTTCTTCATCTGAACCTCGGGATAGCAGGGGTAGCTCTAGCTTCTGTATGGAGTAATTTCAATATGTTTTCCTCCGTACTCGGATTCTTCTACTTCTCGCAATTCTACAAAATTCCCCATGGATTCCTTTCCTTCAAAGGATTTCTTCCCACCATCTTCTTCCTGCTGCACTTCGTTTTCTTTGTATTCATCCTCGTTCTCTGTGTTTATAACATTTTTATATACGCAACTAAAGACATATTTATAAAGAATTACATATGTAAGGCTCTAATTTTGCAGTAGCTTAATTATCATGTAAATGATAAGTTATATTTCCACACTTGTAAGATTGGATTTTCCATAAATGACGTATATCAGATATTGTTATATCGATATTGTGTTGTAAATGCCTGCAGATGCCAATATATTGTTTAAATGAGATCTACCACACTGTTACTTTTTTACCATTTTTAATTACCAACAACATTTATATTATTAAAATTAATATGTTAGGAATAAGTGGTGAGACATTTATATTTATATTTATATTTATATATATAATTTATATAAATAATAGATACAAAATTGATCTATTAAAAATTAATAATCTTCATACGCAACTAAAGACATATTTATAAAGAATTACGTATGTAAGGCTCTAATTTTCCAGTAGCTTAATTATCATGCAAATGATAAGTTATATTTCCACACTTGTAAGATTGGATTTTCCATAAATGACGTATATCAGATATTGTTATATCGATATTGTGTTGTAAATGCCTGCAGATGCCAATATATTGTTTAAACGAGATCTACCTCAATGTGTTACTTTTTCACCATTTTTAATTACCAACAACATTTATATTATTAAAATTAATATGTTAGGAATAAGTGGCGAGGCATTTATATTTATATTTATATATAATTTATATAAATAATAGATCCAAAATTGATCTATTAAAAATTAATACGTCTTCATAATCTTGAAAAAATATTCTAACAACATAAATATATTTTAAAAAGGATTTATGTGTGTAAATATAATAACTATTAAATACTTCATTTATTATGTGTGTAAATATCATAACGATTGAATATTTCATTTATTATCAAATACTTTATGTGTGAATATAATAACAATTTAGGCAAATTGGCTGCTTGTGATCAGATTAAGTGTCTGTGATCAGATCTGACATCTTCCTATTGTCGGTGTGGCCAACGAGGAAGCCATCTCGGCTTCTCCTCTGGCCATCGGTGATCCCCAAGCATCGTTTCTTTGCAGATCCGTCCATTCTCTGGCCTTGCCTATGGCAGATCCAATTCGATCCAACTTGTCTTGCCCTAGGGTGGAGAGGCATGTGTGGTTCCAATGGTGGCTAAGGTGGGTGGAGAGTTGCCCCATGCCTTGTTTTGAGATGTCTTCAAGAAGCTAATCTTTGCTCAAAGCAAGAGGACTGCTAAGGGAGCCCCTCCAAAATTCGTTAAAGGAAACGAGGATGTACCAATAGATGCTCTACCGCCGGAGGATACTATCTGGGTGGCTCTCTCGTTGGCAAATCGAGCGTTGATAGGAAAATTCATCGGACTCTGGCCTTTGCCTAAACCCATCAAGAGCTAGGTTCTAAGGAAATGGAGAGCTCTGATCTCGAAAAACGTTGCTTCCTATTCAGTAGGCCGAGGCTATTTCTTATTCGATTTTGAATCCAAGGATGACAAGGACCTAATCTTCCGAAATGGATCCTACTTCATGGGCTGCAAGACCTTTACCTAAACGGTTGGACGCTAAATTTTGACCCTGAGGCAGATGCCCCCAAAGCAATCCCAGTATGGGTTAGGCTTCCAAGCCTACCTATGTAGTGTTGGAACCCAAAATCACTCCAAGCAACTGGTAATTCCCTCAAGAAGTACGTCGACATGGAAAGCCCAAAAGATCAATACGCATATGCTCGCATCTGTGTGGAGGTGGACTTTGAAGTTGGATTACAGGAAGCAATAAAACTAACAGTCGGGAACTGGTACCATTTCCAAAAACTAGACCATGAGTAGCTGTCATTCAAATGCTGAGGATGCCATGAATACGGGCACTTCCTTCACAACTTCCCATAAAAACATGATATCCAACAAGACAAAAAGGAAGGATGGAAAATGGTGAAGAGGACCAAGACAAAATCCAAAAAGCAGAGAAGTCATAAGGGGAAATTGAGATGGATATGCCAAACAAGAGGAAGAGGAAGAGGAGGAGGGGGAAATCGAGATGGCTATGCCAAGCAAGAAGAAGGAAATAGGAAGGAAATCGACAAAAGAAGTGAGGGTGAAATCCACTTACAAGGAAAAAATATAAGTCTCCTAGTTAACTCTGGAAAAGTTGTTGCGAAATACCAAAAACACTCGTCAACAAGGGAAATTCCAAAAAGGGATGTTGTCGTCTACCAATGTTGATGTAATTGTAACTTCAGAATGTATTCACTTATATATCTTATGTATTGTACTCTGATGTTTATTTTTGGGAGTGTTTGTAATGTAATTGAGTCATGCCATGCCCCGATGTTCCTATCGGGAGATTCAATAATGTAAACAAGTCATATAAAGTCATTGTGGGTAACCCTCCTATTGTTCAAGGGTTAAAGTCCCCACAGCTATGGGGCCCTAGGGTTATTAGAATATCCTAGAGAAGTCGACCCTAGTTGAGTTATTGTAATTTGGGGTAATAGTCCCCACCATTGTGTTTAGGATAAACCTCCTTGTTGGTCGGAGGGGCAAAGTCCCCACAAGTTGTGGGGAATTAGGGTTATTAGACAGTCTCCTAGAGATGTCGGCTCTAGTAAGTAATTGTTAAGTGAGGCTGACATGTTGGAGTGGGTCTCAAGTGAACAAAATAATATAAATAGAGAGTGAGCCTCTCTATTTATTACACACACACTCACTCATTGGGGTGCATAAGTGAGAGAGAATTTGTCGGGATCAGAGAGAGAGTATACTGCTGTTGGGAGATCATATTTATGTATTTTGGTTTTACTTTTGGTGCCGATTCTATCTCTGAGGAAGTTGCGGTGTTTTCTCCTTTATGGTTTCCCTGAGGAAAATTCTTTGTGTCTCTTGTCTTTTGTGTTTATTGCTGTGCATCTTATTCTCTGAGTTAAAGATCCTAAGATCGTAATGCTAGCTTGAATGATAAAAATCTAACATGGTATCAGAGCTAACCTGAGACGAAGACATTGTGCAGCTACAGAAGCTAAGGAAACTTACTTTTTGGGTCTCTCTCCATAATCCATCAACAAAATTATGCTAGGCTTACTCTCCATTGAAGGGTGCATCTTTTTGTTGAAGCAGAATTCGATTCCGAGCATTTTCAGTTTTTAGTGTGGGAAATAAGGGCTTCTTACAGAAGAGGAATTTTTTAGTAAGCCCAACATAGGATTTCTTTCCTCGTTAAAATCAAATTTTAGAGACTTAGGTCAATATTTTTGGTTGCGTGAAACTCTGAGAAATTCAAACCCTAGTTTGATCCCGAGCTAGAAAAACCCTAAAATACTAAAACTGATAAGTTTTGGTAGATTCGCTATATCTTGGGATTGGAGAAGGCTCGGGAGATGAAAATTTCACAGGACGAAGATAAAATCCTTATTTAGACTCTATCCAAAATTTATCCTCATATTTGCTATATTCTGGGAGATATGATCCCTCCAAGTTAGGGTTCCAGCCTCTTCCATGATTCATCCCTAAATAGGACACCTGGGGATAATTGCTATATATTGGGATACAAAGGTCCAAATGAAAATTTTAAAGATGTTCCAGAAAGGGCACAAACTGTACTTTCTGTGGTCTAAGTTTCATACCCATAATATGAAACAGTGATACATGGAAGTCCATATAACTTTGATGTTCTGAACAGTCCTGAAACATGTCATCTTGGGAAAACATTCATAAGTCCCAATTGGTGAAACCAATTCTGATGAAACATGTGGTGTTAGCACAGGGACATGCGATTCTACCTCAGTGCAAAGTTTCAAACATAGAGGAGTAGTAATTTCAGAGGTATCACAGAAACAGTATCAGGCATTTCTGCAGAAGAAATTGGAAAACTAGCGCTTCCTATTCCGGGAGCTTCCCTCCATTATTTTTAGAAAAGGAGTACATTGGACAACTTGAATTGAAGATATATATCTTTCTATCCAATCATATCTGATATATTCCAAGTTTTAGAAATTAGGGTTTCTCTGACAAACCCTAGATCATCCAGCTCCAAAACCAGGACAGACACCTCAAATCGGTAAGATCTAATCTTTCGCTATTTTTATTTGAGGTTCTCATTTCAAAGTGATCTATCACATCAGCTTGATGATAATATTGTTGAAGTTAACAACTTCCAAGCATGGAAGTATATGATCTCTTTGAAGAAAATGAATTGGACACCTACATAAGAAGAGAGGTTCCAGTTCTAGAGGGAGATGAGGCTCAAAGCCTTACACAAGAAGAACTTGGTCAAGGATAAGAAGATCATTGCTGATTCAATCATGGATCACCTTGTACCACAAGTGTCTTCCATCAAGACATCGAAGATGTTTGATTCCATGACCAAGCTATTTGAAGGGAAGAACATAAATCAAAATATGACTTTGAGAAAACAGTTGAAGAATGTGAAGACCCAGAATGCAGAGACCATACAGTCATACTTTACGGGGGTCTCTCAAATCAATGAACAAATTGTAGCAGTAGAAGAAGAAGTGGAGAATGAAGAAGTGGTGATAGCCACCTTGAATGACCTCCCAGGATCACGAGATTCATTCATTCAAGGAATGTGTGCTAGAAGGAAGTGACTACATTCAGAAAGATCTAGGAAGAGCATACACAAGAAGATGCTCAACTCATAGTAAGAGAAAAGAAGATGGGAAGATCAAGTTCTCACCATCCAAAGAAGATCCCTCGAGCGATGAGGAATATGAAGAACTCAAATCTTGAAGAACCTCTTATCCATATTAGCATTTGGATAAGAATTGATGCTATTATGAATGAAGAAGATGATGAAGCTGAAGGCTCAATAAGGAGTCTACCCACAAGTTGTATTGAACCCGATGCTGATCATGTTGCTACTTGTACTTAGCACTGGATCTGTCCAATATGTCATGAACCTATTGGCGAATGTGCTGAATGCGCTCAATGAAGTTGTTTTCCTTGGAAACTTCAAACTGGATATGAGTTGATCAACCTGCGTAGCTGCAAATGGCATGGCTACGTCAATGGGACATAGAGGCTAGAATCCCAAGCCCACTTGAAACGGGCTGTGGTTGGTTGAGCTGTGGAGGGCCCAGTTATAGCTGTGTTGTACATAGGGGAGGATCTCATCCCATGTGCGTGGATGCTTTAAGTTGTACATGCGCAAAATGTGTACGATCATCCTATTGATGACCTTTGTCTGGCCATCAGTCTGGGGATGGAAAGCTGTGGAATTGGTGAGCTTGGTGTCTGGCATTGACCATAGGCTAGACGAGAATGTACTAAGGAACCTACTATCCTAGTCGGAGATTATAAACTATGGGATACTAAAGTGTACCCACACTCGTTCAAAGAAGAGTTTAGCAGTGTCTTCTGCTATGATATTCTTCTTGCAGGCCACCGTTATGGCCATCTTTGAGAATCTGTCAATGACCACAAACACACAGTCATTTTCGTTCTTAGTAGAAGGAATTCCTGACATGTAATCCATGGAGGTGGATTCCCAAGGTTGACTAGGGGTAGGCAACGGAGTATAGAGGCCTTGCTTCTTGATGGATGGTTTGGAAATGACGCAGACAGTGCAAGATCGGGTGTACTTCCCGATGTCCTGTTGAAGGTTCGGCCAATAGAAATACTTCTGCAGTACTGCCACTATTTTCTTGACCCTGAAATGCCCAGCGACTCGACTGTAGTGCGCTTCCCAAATCATCTTGGCATGCTCGCTTGAAGTAACACAAAGATGTCCCATGTGACACAGTACTACATCCTGGAGGTGAAATTTTGCAACTTGGTTTCCCTCCAAGAGCATCTGGTATGTGTGGTTGAATTCTAGACTGCTCTTGTAGAGAAGCGACCAATCAGAAGTCTCGTTCCCACAAGAGTTGAGCATGGTGGTTATCACCAAGATTGGTGGTCGGCTGAGGCAGTCTGCAACATTATTGGTGCTTCCCTTCTTGTACTTGATGTTCAAATGAAATTATTGTAGATATGTGGACCACTTCTCATGGAAATCATTCTGTAAATTCTCTTGTGTCTGCATGAACTATAGGGGTCAATGGTCTGTGTGGATGATCGTTTCCTTCCCCAAAATGTAATGCTTCCATTTTTGGCAAGCCTGTACAATGGAATACATCTCTTGGTCATAAGTGGGATATTTGTGGACTATGTCTAATAGTGCCTCACTGTGATATGCCACTAGATGCCCTTATTGAGTAAGGACTTCCCCAATAGCATAGTCAGAGGCATCTCTCTCGATCTCAAACGGTTGTTGCAAGTCTGGTAATGTGAGCAATGGGGCACAACAGAGGCAATGTTTCAATTCTGCAAATGCCTTCTACTGAGTTTTTGACCAAAAGAATTTTTCTTTTGCTCCTCCCTTGGTGACTTGACTCAAGGGCCAAGTGATATTAGAGAATCCCAACATGAACCTGTGGTAGAAATCAGCAAGGCCCAAAAAGATGTGAAGCTCTATTAGAGTAGTTGGGGCTGGCCAATCCTAAATGACTTGGATCCTCGTTGGATCCATATCCCATAGTCATCAATAATGTATACCAGATACTGAACCTAGGTCATGCCAAAAGTACACTTGTCCAAATTGGCACACAACTTGTGATGTCGCAATGTTTGGAGGACCTGTCGGATGTGGTGGAGGTGCTCTTCCCAAGTTTGGTTGAAGATCAGGATGTCATCCAAGTACACTACTGCAAATGAGTTGGTGAATGGCCACAAGATGTTGTCCATCAGTCTCATGAAGGTTTCAGGAGCATTCGTCAGCCCGAGAGGCATGACCAACCATTCGAAAAGGCCCTCCTTGGCTTTGAAGGCAGTCTTCCACACATCGGTCGACTCGATCAATACCTGGTGATACCCGGACTTTAAGTCGATCTTGCTAAAATATTTTTCCCCTTTTAGCTGGTTTAGGAGGTCATCAATCCATGGGATTGGGTACCTATTACAGACAACGATCTTGTTCAGTGCTCAATAGTCAATACAGAGTCTCCAAGTCCCATCCTTTTTCTATACCAACATGATCGGGCTCCCACAGGGCGATGAACTTGGCCAGATGCCACCCTTCTGTAGCAACTCCTAAATTTGCCTCTTGATTTCATCATTCTCCAGAATAGTGCGGCAATAGATTGGTCCATTGGGCAGCGGCACATCTAGGGTCAAATTGATGGGGTGCTTGACCTAACAATGGAGAGGCACCTCGGTGGGTGAGGTGAATGTGTCCTGGTACTTCTCGATGACCTTGTCCATTTGTTGTTGTTGTGCGAAGGGGCCCTTTTTAGAGGTTGTGGCCATGATCTTCTTCTTTCCCTGAGGGTGAATCATCAAGAAAACAAACTTCCCGGTTTTGGAAATGAGCTTACTGCATTGTTTTGCAGTAACCAAACAGATAGCGGTAAGGGGTGGTACCTCTGGTATCCTGTACAAATTATTTCCCAATGTAATAATAACAATGCAAGGCTGGGAATCATACACAACATGTCACTTCCATAAGTATGGTTGACCTAATAATACATCACAAACATCAAGGGCTTGATGCTGTAGGGAAGGCGGCACTGTTGGCTGATGCGGAGATCTCATCCTTGGTGAAGCCACCTGATGGTGTACGGATGCGGGTGTGTTGTGGTTAGCAAACCTAACCACTTCACAACCTCTACTGAAATCAGGTTCTTTTGGCTCCCACTATCGACTATGAACTATAGCGGGAAACCCTTTACCCACATCTAGGAGTGGAAAAGATGCTCCTCCTCTTCTAAATCTTCTGGTTCTTCCTTTTGGATCTTCATGGTGGCAACGGTGGTGTTGGGTTCTACATCAATAATATTCTACCCTCTATCATTCCCATTCGTGGTTTCAGATTCAGTGTCAGAGTATGAATCTGATTAAGAAGCCTTTATCTTAGCCACAAGTGACTGCTTAGCCCGACACTCACTTGTGTTGTGAGTGGGGATTTTATGGAACTCGCACCACTTTCCCACTTCCTTCTTCAACTTTGGAGTGTTTCTCTTTACTTGCAGCTTTGGCAAGTTTTATTGAGTCGCCATGCCTTGGCTGTGTCCTTGGCTCTGTGGTTTGGGGGCACCTTTCCCTTGCTTCTAATTCATAGATCCAAAGTCTCGCTTTTTCTGTTGGAATTTTTGCTCAATTTTGGCAGTATACCGATATGCCGTACCAAGCAAGGAGATGTCGAGGAACTCCATTTCCTCCTGAATGTATCTGTGCAGACAACTATGGTACTTCAGCACCAAATGTTTCTCTGAATATTTGATACCCAACTTGGTGTGCAGGGTATGGAACAAATTCATTAGCTCATGCACATCTTGATCTCTTTGCTGCCGCAGCATAGTCCATTGGATGTACTTGTCCTCATAGCTCCCCACCGGATAATATTATCCCTTTATGGCATCTCAAAAAGAATTCCAAGTCGGTATGGCTGAGAACAGAGAGGGTTCCTCCTCATCCTTTCTCTCACAGTAGGTTTCCCACCAGTCCTTGACATGGGGGGCTGCTTTGAGTAGATAAAAAGTAATATTTTCCTGGTTAGAAAAGTCATGAACCGAGAAATATACTTCCAATAGATTCAACCATTTATCTACGGCATCTGCATCTATTCTACCATCAAATATGGGAATTTTGAAGTTTACTTATACATTAAAAGAAGTTTCACCTCCAGAGTGGCTACTAAATGCAGATGCATCGCCAGTGGGAAGTCGTTGAAGGATTTGGGTGAATTTATCCATCATCGTGTTCCTTTGTTTTTGGCCTCCTTGAGAAACATTTTGATAGGATCTTCTACGCCCTCATCTTTATTTTCATCCCCCATGGGTGGCTGTCGGGATTTGCGAGGCTAATCTTGCAAAGGTTCAACCAGATCGAGCCCTAACTCTTTATACCCTGCCCTCGTTGGGGACATGTAAAGAAGGATCGAGAAAGAGCAAATTGCTCTGATACCACTACTCTAGATTTACGCAGGAATGCAATAGAATACACAAATAACCATAGAAACAAATATGCAGTGGAAATAACACTTCATTTCATTAATCAATAACTGAAACTTGTTTACATACAGAATGGAAATAAACTAGCTAGAGTGCTGGTAGCTTATCTTTGAGAAAAGATGTGGCGGCTACATGCCTTTGAACTCTGTGTTACAATGAGGCTCGAAGGCCTATATATTATTGAGAAACAATGGAAACCCTACACATCCAAAAACCTAACCCTAGGAGGTGAAATGTCTTAATGTGGGCCCTGTTGGGTAACTTGGTACATCAATTTCCTAGGGTCGTAACTTTAGCATACTACCTCTGTTTGACGCGCATGATCCATCGTTAGAAAGATATTTTTAAGGGATACATCTATAAACAACAAATATCAATCCAAAATAGATTCATATTTCCCAGCCATTCGATGCCCAAAAAATGTCGTTTAGGGCCTCAAAACGGCTCTGGAAGTTTAGAACTCGAAAATTGCCAAAAATAGTAAATTGTGCTACAATTAAGTAAACTAGAAAACTAAAAGAAACAGTGGTGCGAGTCCAACAGGAATAGGTCGGTGGCCACCAATATCCTCTTGGATCATTCCTCCCCCCTTAGGATGCAATGGTCACCATTGCGTTGAGTTCCTCCATGAGATGAGGAAACTTCTGTTGAACTTGGTCCCCGGTGAGCCACTTTCCCTGGTGAAGGAGTTGGCCTGCTTTGACAACTAAATATAGCTGGATCTTCTGCTGGAAGGTGTTGTTGATCTGTGTGTCCATAATTTGATCAGTTGTGGCTTGTTCCATGCAGTCGGGGTTTAACTCTATTGGTGTGAGTTGTTCTGCCACATCTGATGTGTCCAGTAGAGGTGGAAAGTAGGGCCGAAGGTGGTCCACATTGAACACTGGGTGCAGACTGAGGAATGGTGGAATACTGAGCTCGAAGGAAATGTCCCCAATAGCCTTGGTGATGGTGTATGACCCATATCAGATCGGGCGAAGCATGCGGTGGGGTCCAGCTAGGCGCTCCTTCTGTAAATGTAGCCACACTTTGTTGCCCACCTGAAAGTTATGTTGCACCCGATGTTGGTCATGTCACTGCTTGTACTTAGCATTGGATCTGTCCAATATGTCATGAACCTGTTGGTGAATGTTCTGAATGCACTCAATGAAGTTGTTTGCCTTGGAAACTTCACACTAGATATGAGTTGAATCAACATGAGTAGCTGTAAATGGCATGGCTACATCAATGGGACATAGAGGTTGGAATCCCAAGCCCACCTGAAAGGGGCTGTGGTTGGTTGAGTTATGGAGGGCCCGGTTATAGCTTCGTTGTACATAGGGGAGGCTCTCATCCCATGTGCGTGGATTCCTTGAGTTGTACATGCGAAAAATGTGTACGATCATCCTGTTGACGACCTTTGTCTGGCCATCAGTATGGGGATATAAAGCTATGGAATTTGTGAGCTTGGTGTCTAGAATTGACCATAGGATAGAACAAAATATACTAAGGAACCTACTATCCCAGTTTGAGATTATAGACTATGGGATACCAAAGTGTACCCAAACTCGTTCAAAGAAGAGTTTAGCAGTGGCTTCTGCTGTGATATTCTTCTTGCAGGCCGCCATTATGGCCATCTTTGAGAATTTGTCAATGACCACAAACACACAGTCATTTCTGTGCTTAGTAGAAGGAAGGCCTAACATGTAATCCATGGAGATGGATTCCCAAGGTCAACTAGGGGTAGGCAACGGAGTATAGAGGCCCTGTTTCTTGATGGATGGTTTGGAAATGGCGCAAGCAGTGCATGATTGGATGTACTTCCCCATGTCCTGTTGAAGGTTTGGCCAATAGAAATACTTGTGCAATACTGCCACTATTTTCTCGACCCCGAAATGCCCAGTGACCCAACTATAGTGTGCTTCCCAAATCATCTTGGCATGCTCACTTGAAGGAACACAAAGGTGTCCCATGTGACACAGTAGCACATATTGGAGGTGAAATTTTTAAACTTGGTTTCCCTCCAAGAATGTCTAGTATGTGTGGCTGAATTATGGATCTCTCTTGTAGAGAAGCGGCCAATTAGAAGTATCATGCCCATAAGAGTTGAGCACGGTGGTTATCACCACGATTAGTGGTCGGCTGAGGCATTCTGCAACATTATTGGTGCTTCCCTTCTTGTACTTGATGTTCAAATGAAACTGTTGTAGATATGTGGACTACTTCTGATGGAAATCGTTCTCTAACTTCCCTTATGTCTACATGAACTGCAGGGCTTGGTGGTCTATGTGGATGATCGTTTCCTTCCAATAAATGTAATGCTTCCATTGCCGGCAAGCCTGTATAATGGAATACATATTTTTGTCATAAGTGGGATATTTACGGACTATGTATGACGGTGTCTCACTGTGATATGCCATTGGATTCCCTTGTTGAGTAAGGACTACCCCAATAGCATAGTCAGAGGCATCTCTGTTGATCTCAAATGGTTCTTGCAAGTTTGGTAATGTGAGCATTGGGCCACAACAGAGGCGATGTTTCAATTCTGCAAATGCCTTCTGCTGAGTTTTTGACCAAACTAATTTTGCTTTCGCTCCTCCCTTGGTGACTTGACTCAAGAGCCAAGTGATATGAGAGAATCCCAACACAAACTTGTGGTAGAAATTAGCAAGGCCCAAAAAGCTGCGAAGCTCTGTTAGAGTATTTGGGGCTGGCCAATACCGAATGACTTGGATCTTGGTTGGATCCACATGTACCCCTTAGTCATCAATAATGTATCCCAGATACTGAACCTGGGTCATGTCAAAAGTACACTTGTCCAAATTGGCACACAACTTGTGCTGCCGCAATGTTTTGAGGACCTGTTGGATGTGGTGGAGGTGCTCTTCCCAAGTCTAGCTAAAGATTAGGATGTCATCCAAGTACACTACTAAAAATGAGTTGGTGAATGGCCATAAGATGTCATCCATCAGTCTCATGAAGGTTGTAGGAGCATTTGTCAGCCCGAAAGGCATGACCAACCATTCAAAAAGGCCCTCCTTGGCTTTGAAGGCAGTCTTCCACACATCCGTCGACTCGATCGGTACCTAATGATACTCGAACTTTAAGTCAATCTTGCTAAAATATTTTTCCCCTTTAAGCTGGTCTAGGAGGTCATCAATTCGTGAGATCAGGTACCTATTCTGGGCAGCGATCTTGTTCAACACCCTATAGTCAATACAGATTCTCCAAGTCCCATCATTTTTATGTACAACACGATTGGGCTCCCACAGGGCGATGAACTTGGTTGGATGTCACCCTTCTGCAACAACTCCTAAATTTCCCTCTTGATTTCATCATTCTCCATAACCGAGCAGTGATAGATCGGTCCATTGGGCAGTGGCACACCTGGGGTTAGATCGATGGGGTGCTTGACCTAACATTGGAGAGGCACCCCGGTGGGTGAGGTGAATATGTCCTGGTACTCCTCAACGACCTTGTCCATTTGTTGTTGTCATGCGGTTGGGCCCTATCTGGAGGTCGTGGCCATGATCTTCTTCTTTCCCTCAAGGTAGATCATCAAGAAAACAAACTTCCTAGTTTTGGAAATGAGCTTATTGCATTGTTTTGTAGTAACCAAAGAGATAGCGGTAGGGGGTGGTACCTCTGGTAACCTGTACAAATTATTTACCTGTAGGTAAGGTGGCACTACTGCCTGACGTGAAGATCTCGTCCTTGGTGAAGCCACCCGATGGTTTATGGTTGCGGGTGTGCTGTGGTCGGCAAACCCAACTGCTTCATGACCTCTACTGAAATCAGATTCTTTTGGCTCCCACTGTCGATGATGAACTATAGCGAGGAACCCTTTACCCACATCTGGGAGTGGAAAAGACGCTCCTCCTCCTATGAATCTTCTAGTTCTTCCTTTTGGATATTCATGGGGGAAACGGTGGCATTGGGCTCTGCATCAATAATATTATTCCCTCTCTCATTCCCCTTCTCGGGTTTATATTCAGTGTCAGAGTATGCATCTGATTCAAAAGCCTTTATCTCAGCCACCAGTGACTGCTTAGCCCAACCCTCACTTGTGTTGTGAGTGGGGCTCTTATGGAACTTGCACCACTTTCCCGCTTCCTTCTTCCACTTTGCAGTGTTGCTCTTTGGTTGTGGCTTTGGAAACTTTTCTTGAGTCGGCATGCCTTAGCTGTGTCCTTGGTCCTGCATTTTGGGGGCACCTTTCCCTTGCTTCTAATTCGTAGATCCAAAGTATCGCTTTTTCTATTTGAATTTTTGCTCAATTTTGGCAGCATACCGATATGCCGTACCAAGCAAGGACATGTCGAGGAACTCCATTTCCTCCTGAATGTATCTGTGTAGACAATTGTGGTACTTCAGCACCAAATGTTTCTTTGAATATTTGATACCCAACTTGGTGCGCAGGGTATGAAACAGATTTGTCAGCTCATGCACATCTTGATCTCTTTGGTTTCGCAGCGTAGTCCATTGGATGTACTTGTCCTCATAGCTCCCCGCTGGATAATATTGTCTCTTTATGGCATCTTGAAAAGAATTCCAAGTGGGTACGACTAAGAACAGAGAGGGTTCCTCCTCATCCTTTCTCTCATAGTAGGTTTCCCATGAGTCCTTCACATGGGGCGTGGCTTTGAGTAGAGAAAAAGTAATCTTTTCCTGGTTAGAAAAGTCATGAACCAATAAATATCGTTCCAATAGATTCAACCATTTATCTACGGCGTCTACATCTGTTCTACCATCAAATATGGGAATGTCGAAGTTTACTTGTACCTTAAAAGGGGTTGCACCTCCAGAGTGGCTGATAGATGCAGATGCGCCATCAGTGGGATGTCATTGAAGGATTTGGGCGAAGTTATCCATCATCACATTTCTTTGTTTTTCAAGGGCCTCCTCGAGCAACATTTTAATAGGATCCTTTGCACCCTCGTCTTTCTTTTCATCCCCCATTGGTGGTGATTGAGATTTGCGAGGCTGATCTTGCAAAGGTTCAACTAGATCAAGCCCTAACTCTTTATACCCCACCCTTGTTGGGGACATAAAAAGAAGGATCGAGAAAGCGCACATTTCTCCTATACCATTGATCCAGATTTAGGTAGGAACGCAACAGAATACACAAATAACAATGGAAACAAATATGCAGTGGAAATAACACTTCATTTCATTAATCAATAACTAAAACTTATTTACATACATAATGGAAATAAACTAGCTATAGTGATGGTAGCATATCTCTGAGAAGAGATGTGGTGACTACATGCCTCTGAAATCTGTGTTACAATGAGGTTCGAATGCCTATATATTATTGAGAAACAATGCAAACCCTACACATCCAAAAACCTAACCCTAGGAGGTGAAATGCCTTAATGTGGGCCCCGTTTGGTAACTTGGTACATCAATTTCCCGGGGTCGTAACTTTAGCATAATACCTCCATCTGATGCACATGATACATTGTTAGAAATATCTATTTAAAGAATACATCCATAAATGGAAAATATTGAGTCTGAAATGGACTCATATTTTCCTAACCATTCGATGCCAAAAAAATGTCGTTTAGGGCCTCAAAACGGCTCCGAAAGTTTAGGACTCGAAAACTGCCAAAAATAGTAAATTGTGCTACAGTTAAGGAAACTGGAAAATTGAAAGAAATAGTGGTGGGGGTGGCCACCAATATCCTCCTGGATCATTCCTCCCCCTTTAGGAAGCAATGGTCACCATTGCGTTGAGTTCCTCCATGAGATGAGGAAACTTCTGTATAACTTGGTCCCTGGTGAGCCACTTTGCCTGGTGAAGGAGTTGGCCTACTTTGACAACTCAATATAGCTCGATCTTCTACTGGCGGGTGTTCTTGATCTGTGTGTCCATAATCGGATCAGTTGTGGCTTGTTCCATGTAGTTGGAGTTTAACTTTGTTGGTGTGAGTTGTTCTGCCATGTCTGATGTGTCCAGTAGAGGTGGAAGGTAGGGCCAAAGGCCGTCCACATTGAACATTGGGTGCAGACCGAGGAATGGTGGAATATTGAGCTCGAAGGCATTGTCCTTGATATCCTTAGTGATGGTGTATGGCCCATATTGGAGTGAGAAAATCTTGCGGTTCGGTCCAGCGAGGCGCTCCTTCTGTAAATGTAGCCACACTTTGTTGCCCACCTAGAAGTTGTGTTGCACCCGATGCTGATCATGTCGCTGCTTGTACTTAGCATTGGATCTGTCCAATATGTCATGAACCTATTGGAGAATGTGTTGAATGAGCTCAATGAATTTGTTTGCCTTGGAAATTTCAGACTAGATATGAGCTAAATCAGCCTGAGTAGCTGCAAATGGCATGGCTACATCAATGGGACATAGAGGCTGGAATCCCAAGCCCACCTAAACGGGGTTGTGGTTGGTTGAGCTGTGGAGGGCCCGGTTATAGTTGTGTTGTACATAGGGGAGGCTCTCATCCCATGTGGGTGGATGCTTTGACTTGTACATACGTAAAATGTGTAGGATCATCCTGTTGACAACCTTTCACTGGCCATCAGTATGGGGATGTAAAGATGTGGACTTTGTGAGCTTGGTATCTAGCATTGACCATAGGATATACCAGAATGTACTAAGGAACTTGCTATCTCGGTCTAATATTTTAGACTATGGAATACCAAAGTGTACCCACACTCCTTCAAAGAAGAGTTTAGTAGTGGCTTCTACTGTGATATTCTTCTTGTAGGCCGCCATTATGGCCATCTTTGAGAATCTGTCAACGACCACAAACACACAATCATTGTTTTTCTTAGTAGAAGGAAGGCTTGACATGTAATCAATGGATATGGATTCCCAAGGTCGACTAGGGGTAGGAAATGGAGTATAGAGGCCTTGCTTCTTGATGGATGGTTTGGCAAAGGGGCAGGCAATGTAGGATCGGATGTATTTCCCAACATCCTATCAAAGGTTTGGCCAATAGAAATACTTTTGTAGTACTGCCACTATTTTATCGACCCCGAAATGCCCAGCGACCCAACTGTAGTGAGCTTCCCAAATCATCTTGGCATGCTCACTTGAAGGAACACAAAGGTGTCCCATGTGACACAATAGTACATCCTAAAGGTGAAATTTTGGAACTTGGTTTCCCTCCAAGATTGTCTAGTATGTGTGGCTGAATTATGGATCACTCTTATAGAGAAGCAACCAATTAGAAGTCTCGTTCCCACAAGAGTTGAGTAGGGTGGTTATTGCCACGATTGGTGGTCGGCTGAGGCAGTCTGCAACATTATTGGTGCTTCCGAGTCTTCTACTTGATGTTCAAATGAAATTGTTGTAGATATGTGGACCACTTCTGATGGCGATTGTTCTGTAACTTCCCTTGTGTCTGCGTGAACTACAGGGGTCACTATTCTATGTGGATGATCATTTCCTTCCCCAAAATGTAATGCTTCCATTGCCGAAAATCCTGTATAATGGAATACATCTCTTTGTCATAAGTGGGATATTTGCGGACTGTGTTTGACAGTGTCTCACTGTGATATGCCACTAGATTCCCTTGTTGTGTAAGGACTTCCCCAATAGCATAGTCAGAGGCATCTATCTCGATCTCAAATGGTTGTTGCAAGTCTGGTAATGTGAGCACTAGGGCACAACAGAGGCAATGATTCAATTCTGCAAACACCTTCTACTGAGTTTCTGACCAAAAGAAATTTTCTTTCACTCCTCCCTTGGTGACTTAACTCAAGGGCCAAGTGATATGAGAGAATCCCAACACGAACCTGCGGTAGAAATTAGCAAGGCCCAAAAATATGTGAAGCTCTGTTAGAGTGGTTGGGGCTGGCCAATCCCGAATGACTTGGATCTTGGTTGGATCCACATGTACCCTATAGTCATCAATAATGTATCCCATATACTGAAACTGGGTCATGCCAAAAGTGCACTTGTCCAAATTGGCACACAACTTGTGCTGCCGCAATGTTTGGAGGACCTATCGGATGTGGTGGAGGTGCTCTTCCCAAGTCTGGCTAAAGATCAGGATGTCATCCAAGTACACTACGACAAATGAGTTGGTGAACGGCCTCAAGATGTCATCCATCAATCTCATGAAGGTTATAGGAGCATTCCTCATCCCAAAAGGCATGACCAACCATTTGAAAAGGAACTCCTTGGATTTAAAGGCAGTCTTCCACACATCGGTTGGCTCAATCGGTACCTAGTGATACCCAGACTTTAAGTTGATCTTGCTAAAATATTTTGCCCCTTTAAGCTGGTCCAGGAGGTCATCAATCAGTGGGATCGGGTACCTATTCTGGACAGTGATCTTGTTCAACGCACGATCGTCAATACAAAGTCTCCAAGTCCCATCCTTTTTCTGTACTAAGCTCCCACAGGGCGATGAACTTGGCTAGATGTCACCCTTCTACAGCAGCTCTGTAATTTTCCTCTTGATTTCATCATTCTCTAGAACAGAGCAGCGATATATCAGTCCATTGGGTAGCGACGCACCTACGGTCATATCGATGGGGTGCTTGACATGACAGTGGAGAGTTACCCCAGTGGGTGAGGTGAATATGTCCCGGTACTCCTCCACGAATTTGTACATTTGTTGTTGTCATGTGGAGGGGCCCTATCTAGAGGTTGTGGCCATAATCTTCTTCTTTCCCTGAGGGCAGATCATCAAGAAAACAAACTTCCCAATTTTGGAAATGAGCTTACTACATTGTTTTGCAGTAACCAAAGAGATAGCGATAGGGGGTGGTACCTCTAGTATCCTATACAAATTATTTCCCAACGTAATAATAACAGCGCGAGACCGGGACTCATACACAGCATGTCACTTCCATAAGTATGGTTGACCTAATAATACATAAAAAACATCAAGAGGAGCAATATCACATCATACCTCATCGGTGAAGGGCTTGATGCTGTAGGGAAGGTGGCACTGCTGGCGGACGTGAAGATCTCATCCTTGGTGAAGCCACCTGATGGTGTATGGGTGCGGGTGTGCTATGGTCGAAAAACCCAACTGCTTCACAACCTCTACTGAAATCAGGTTCTTTTGGCTCCCACTGTCGACGATGAACTATAGCGAGGAACCCTTTACCCATATCTGAGAGTGGAAAATATGCTCCTCCTCCTCTGAATCTTCTGGTTCTTCCTTTTGGATCTTCATGGTGGCAACGGTGGTGTTGGGCTCTGCATCAATAATCTTCTTCCCTCTCTCATTCCCCTTCTTGGGTTCAGATTCAGTGTCAGAGTAAGCATATGATTCATAAGCCTTTATCTTAGCCACCAGTGACTGCTTAGCCCGACACTCACTTGTGTTGTGAGTGGGGCTTTTATGGAACTCGCACCACTTTCTCGCTTCCTTCTTCATCTTTGTATTGTTGCTCTTTGATTGCGGCTTTGGAAAGTTTTCTTGAATTTCCATGGCTTGGCTGTGTCCTTGGTTCTACGGTTTAGGGGCACCTTTCCCTTGCTTTTGAATCATAGATCCAAAGTCTTGCTTTTTCTGTTTGAATTTTTGCTCAATTTGGGCAGCATACCGATATGCCGTACCAAGCGAGGAGATGTCGAGGAACTCCATTTCCTCCTGAATGTATCTATGAAGAAAACTAAGGTACTTCAGCACCAAATGTTTCTCTGAATCTTTGATACCCAACTTGGTGCATAGGGTATGGAACAGATTCGTCAGCTCATGCACATCTTGATCTCTTTACTGCTGCAACGTAGTCCATTGGATGTACTTGTCCTCATAGCTCCCCACTGAATAATATTGTACCTTTATGGAATCTCAGAAAGAATTCCAAGTGGGTATGGCTGAGAATAGAGAGGGTTCCTCCTCATCCTTTCTCTCATAGTAGGTTTCCCACTAGTCCTTGAAATGGGGGGTGGCTTTGAGTAGAGAAAAAGTAATCTTTTCCCGATTAGAAAAGTCATGAACCGAGAAAATCCTTCCAATAGATTCAACCATTTATCTACGGTGTCTATATCTATTCTACCATCAAATATGGGAATGTTAAAGTTTACTTGCACCTTAAAAGGGGTTGCACCTCTAGAGTGGCTGCTAGATGCAGATGTGCCACCAGTGAGAAGTTGTTGAAGGATCTGGGCAAAGTTATCCATCATCGCGTTCCTTTTTTTTTCAAGAGCCTCCTCGAGCAAAATTTTGATAGGATCTTCTGTGCCCTCATCTTTCTTTTCATCCTTGATGGGTGGCCATCGGGATTTGTGAGGCTAAGCTTGCAAAGGTTCAACCAGATCGAGCCCTAACTGTTTATACCCCATCCTCGTTGGGGACATGCAAAGAAGGATCAAGAAAGACCAGATTTCTATGATACCACTGATCTGGATTTATGCAGGAATGCAACAGAATACACAAATAATCATAGAAACAAATATGCAGCAGAAATAACACTTCATTTCATTAATCAATAACTGAAACTTGTTTACATACAGAATGGAAATAAACTAGCTAGTGCTGGTAGCTTATCTCTGAGAAGAGATGTGGTGGCTACATGTCTCTGAAATCTATGTTACAATGAGTCTCGAAGGCCTGTATGTTATTGAGAAACAATGGAAACCCTACACATCCAAAAAACTAACCCTAGGAGGTGAAACACCTTAATGTGGGCCCCGTTGGGTAACTTGGTACATCAATTTCATGGGGTCGTAGCTTTAGCATACTACCTCTATTTGATGTGTATGATACATCGTTAAAAAGATTTGTTTAAGGACTACATCCATAAAAAACAGATATAGAGTTTGAAACGGACTCATAGTTGCCCAACCATTCAATGGGCCTCAAAACGGCTCCGGAAGTTTAGGACTTGAAAACTGCCAAAAATAGTAAATTGTGCTACAATTAAGGAAACTGGAAAACTTAAAGAAATAGTGGTGGGGTTCCAATAGGAATAGGTGGGTGGCCACCAATATCCTCTTGGATCACTTGAATGATAAAAATCTAACAACCAAAAGTAAGTAATGAGAATCCTCTCCTGGAACTGTAGAGGTATAGGTATTAAAGTCAAGGAAGAAGTTATGAAAGACTTAATTTCTTTAGTCCAGCTAGGCATCTTATGTATCCAGGAGACCAAGATGGAGAAAGATGCATTTCTCCAGATTAGTGCAAAATTCTAGAAGAAAGGAGGAGGAACCGCAATTAGTTCAAGGGGAGCCTCCGGAAGCATTGGATCGCTATGGGACAATCAAAAATTTGAAGTAGCTGATATCAAACATAGCTCTCAATAGATTCTCACTACATTGCTACAAAAATAAACTAAAATCTAGGTAAGAGTCTTTAAAATTTACACTCCTTCCTCTTATGCTGAAAAAAAGTTTGTTGGAATCTCCTCTGAGATGAAAGGAGCAATCTGTAGGGAAACATCATTCTAGCCAGAGATCTTAATATCATTCTAAGTCAAGCTGAAAAAAGAGGGGGGTCTTTGGTTAGAGATCCCATAAGGGAGCAGGTTGATGAGATCATTATGGACTAGGATATATCAAATGTCATTCCATCTAAAGGAAAATACAGTTGGAATAATAAGAGGTTGGGGCTAGGGCATATAGCCGCTAGGATAGATAGATTTTTTGTTCAAGACACCTTCCTCCTCTTGGGACTGAATTCTTCCTCCAAAATATTTCCATTTGGGGGATTAGATCACAAACCAATTATGCTTCAGATGAGGAATGACCAGAATCTCGACCCAATTCCCTTTAGATTTAGCCCGTCATGGGTTTCCCACAAGGATTTCTTGGGGATTTTTGCGAATGCATGGTCAGCCCTAGTCACAGGCTCATATATTTTTCTCTGGGAAGAAAAAATAAGAAGAGTAAAGAAGGTTCTCAAGGCTTGGGAAAAATCAGTTGAAACTCCAAACCAAAAGAAATTCAAAGCAACATTAATGCTTGAGTCTCACCAGATTGAAATGGAAACCAAACAGATCGTTGAGGAGGATCTTAAATAGGAAATAAAACTACAAAATGATCTCCACGTTGCCTGTAGGCAGGAGGCTAAAATGTGGAAATAGAAAGCTAGGTGTCGCTGGCTCAAAGACGGGGATCGAAATACTGGTTTATTTCACAAATAGGCTGAGGCAAGGAAGAATTTCAAAACCATGCGTGAGATTCATGTCCAAAATCATGTTATCCAAGACTTTGGGGACATCAAAGTGGAAGCTTCCAGACACTTTAGCGAAATCTAAATGGTTGATCCTTTCAACAATTCTGAAAATGACCTTATGGAGTTAGTCCCTAGAATAGTCAAAAGAAAATACAATGAAAGATTGATCCAAAGGGTCACGATGGAGGAGATAAAAAATGTTGTGGATGACATGGAGGATGATAAGGCACTAGACCCAGATGGGTTCAATGTAAATTTCATTAAGGTGTGCTGGGGAATTGTTCAAAAGACTTATTTAAAATGGTTATAAAATCTCAGAGGTGTGGTAAAATTGTTGGTAGCACAAATTTGTCATTTCTAGCACTCATTCCCAAAGAGAAGGATGCCACTTCTTTTGACAAGTTCTGGGCCATTTATTTATGCAACATTAGATATAAGATAATTAATAAAATTATGGCCAGAAGATTAAAAAAAATTCTTCCATAAATCATACCTGAGAACCAAGGAGGCTTCATTAAAGGTAGGAAAATCTGGGACAATATCATTTTGGTACAAGATAAAATCCATTCAATCCTAAAGAATGGTGAAAAAGGAATGGTGGTGAAAATAGACTTAGCCAATTCTTTTAACAGAGTTTTCCATTCCTTTCTCTATCAAGTCATGCTAAGATTTGGATTTGATCCAAGCTTCATCAGATGGGTCAAAGTCTGCATTAGTAAACCTTGGATTGCCCCACTTATTAATGGAAAGGTGACAACCTTTTTCAATCTTCATGAGGACTGAGGAAAGGATGTCTTGTTTCACCTCTTCTCTATGCAATCTAAGATTCAGTACTTAGTCTTCAGCTTGAACAAGGTAGGAGGGATCAAGAGCTCTCTGGCATCAGGATGGCTCGGGGAACGAAAGGTATCAATCATGCGTACTTTTTTTATGATACAATCATGCTTGGGGTGCCAGCCAAATCATTGCAAGAAGATTAAGGAATGAAATGGATTGCTATTGCCAAGCTTCGGGAAGTAATCTTAACCTTAGGAAGAGCTTGATCTATAGTTGGTATATTAATCCAAGGGAGAAGTTAGGAATCTCTTGTATCCTATAAATTGAAGAAGTGACTAGCTGGGACTCTTTTAAGTATATAGGGGTCTCAATATTCAAAACTAAACCCAAAATATCGGACTTGAATCCACTTATTGAGAAAATCAAAAAGAAAATTCTTGGATGGGGAGCAACTTGGTTAGTTCTTGCAAGGAAATTGGTCTTGATAAAAGCAATTCTGAACAGTTATCATCTTTATCAATTCTCTCTACTTCTAGCTCTTCCAAAAATTCTTGCAACAATTGAAATCCTGCTGAGATCCTTCCTCTGGCAAGGAGGGGAAAATGGTGGAGGGAAACTTTTTTCTCTTATTAGCTGGAAGAAAATTAAAATGCTTAAAACATTGGAAGGAGGATTGTAGATTATAGATTTGAAGATCCAAAATCTGGAAATGGGAGCTAAACGACTTTGGAATATGGTGGATACAAAGCCCTCTTGGAGCAGTCAAGTGATTAAGCACAAATACTTCTTTGGTTCGAGACTCCGGTGTCTTGACATTGAGCCAGAGAACAAGCAAGGCTCTCCCAGGTTTTCCATATGTAGGAAGGCGCTACCCAGGTTCAATGCGGAGCTCCATTGGATACCAGGAAATGGTAAGATTATAAATTTTTGGAAAGATACAATCATTGGGAAGACACCTCCCTATCTCCCAAGAATTAAAAACTGGATGGACATGCAGGAAATCAACACGTTGTGGGATATCTCTGTTTGAGAAGTCAATCCACCAAATTGTTGGGTTGGATGGCTGCTATTGGAGTGCCCCGCAGATCTTGAAGATGAAAAGAAACAATTGTTAGAACATTTGTCAGGCATTGCACCAGTGGCAAAGGGAAGGAGAGACCATCATGGATGGGGATGTTGCTCCAAAAAATACACAACGATTGAAGGTTTTAAGAAATTCGTTGCGATTCCAATATTGCCATGCAATTTGGCAATTTGGAAAAGGTTGTGGGATAACAAAACATTTCCCAAGATTGATTTATTTTCATGGACGCTGGTGCATGGGAGGACTCTCACCAGAGAAAATATGGAGAGGATAGGTTTTGTGGGTCCCTTTCGATGCCCATTGTGCTCTAAAGCCAGCGAGACCATTCAACACCTATTTTTTGAATGCATCTATGCCAGTATCATGTGAAATCAAATGACGAGACCTTGTGTGGATAGGATTCAATTTCCATGCAACATTTAGCAGTGCTTCATCAATTAGGAGAAGGCATACAATGGAGATATGGATCAGAAAAAAGGATTTAAAGAATGTTGGATGAAGTTACCAAAAATAATTTGCTAGTGCATTTGGATTGAATGTAACCTCATAATTTTCTAGGATAAATCTCAACCTTCTTGGAAAATAGCAACCAAGGCGCAAGCTTTAATGGGAGAAATAGTAAGTTTCATGGTGATCCCCCCAAAAAAATCCAAACTCACTGATAACGAAAGTAATTGGTTGCAAAACTTCAATTGCTTTGCTGATACAGATTTGGCCAAAAAACATTTGGAAAATTGGGAAATAAGATTTGATAAATCTCAATTTGAGAACTGGTTGAAAGTAAGGAAGATCTTTAAATTGTTTTTTTACGGAGCTTCAAATGAAATCTAGGGATGGCGGGAGGGGGAGGGATCGTCATTTTTCGCGGAATGGAAAATTGAAACTAAATACTACTGGAATATAGGGGAGGATTCTAATAATATAGCCAAGGTGTATGGGTTATGGCAAGGACTCAAGCAGTTGAAAGATAAAGGAGTGGATGAAGCCATGGTCTTTGGAGACTCGTAGTTAATAATCCAAGCAATGAATTGGGAAATTCAATGCATAATTCTAAGGCTAGACAGACTGCTCAAAAGAATTAAATCCATCTCTAAGATGTTTAGACAGATAAAATTCTTTCATATCCTTCGTGAGCTAAATGATATGGCGGATCATGCCGCTAATAAATCAATGGATTTAGGTAGAAATGAACTATCTATAAATCCACATTTATGTTTAGTTTTCCCATCCTAAAAGGCATGGTTCTTGTTTAACTGGAGAGATTGTCGAGCATGGATGAAGTGGAATATGCAGACATTTGCTTCTCTAGTTTGCATAAACCATAATTACATTTTAATGGTTCCATCGCTGAGTTTTATTATATAACATATCCATTTTTGTCAATATATATATATATATATAACAATTGAATACTTAATTTATTAAAGATTGGAGCATCATCAAAAACAAATATGGACATTCAAATATTTGGAAAAATGTTTTTTTTACCATATTACTAGTATACCCACATAGTTTGTGGTTCGATCCCTTCCATAGCTATCAAATGGTTGAGAGATAATTATGGAATGGAAGACAATTTGAAAATATTTTTTATTCCTCATGTTCTTCTAGTTAAAAGGGTTCAAATATGACTTATCCATGCCTAGGTACATGTTATCACCTACATTCTTCCTGTTATCCATTTATCAACTATCATTTTTTTTTACATTCTTTTTCTTTTTATGTCAAATTATTCTAGTTATTTGCCATGAATTGTTAGTTATCCATTTAGTTATTTATTTATTTAACTTTTATAATTGTTTATTTCGAATTTTGAATGGCTCCCATAAAATCAATCTAGACAGTACACTTGTCTTATCCTAGTCCGTTCCCCAAATCTCAAATAAAAACGTCTAGGGAAGTAATCTCATACAAATAAAAAAGTTCTATTTTAACATTGACATAAAAAAAAAGTCACTTCTATTTTAACACAGGTTACTTAATTTTCATAAGAATAATATTTACATTCTTTACATCTAAATATTTTAAGATTTGGTCATGGTTTTTTTTTAATCTGATTCACCACACGTGATATTATCAGTTGTATTGAGACTAACTCACATTTGCAAAACTTAAATAAGCGTAAATTAACGAATGTTTTCAATCAAGTTTAATCTTAGCTTTATAGTTTAAATTTGTCGTTCAAATTTACAAGTACGTCTTAAATTCCTCGAACCCAATTAAATAGAGATCAATGCCAAATCAAGAAGTTGTGAAAATCGCGAGACATGCAGAGACCCTAGGCAGAGACCTTGAGCTTGTGGCAAGAAGCTATGAAAATCATGAGATAAGCAAAGACCCATCCACTATGTTTGTTATATAGTTTGGGGATTATTTATATAATTTGGTTTGGAGTGACTTAATAAGTCCCCAAATGCATTTGGGAAATCAGGTTATTCATAGAAGTAACACCAAAATTAGTGTTAAACTTGGGGGATGATGAGGCACAAGAGGCAGAAGGCATAGCGATATCAATTTCAGGCTGGTGTGGCTCTGACTTGATCATATGTCCTGAGGACAGCATGTTCAGGTGCTTAGGCTCAGGTGCAGGATTCAAAGTTTTCATAAATCCTACCCAGTCTTGTAATTCTTCAAATTCGGCTTCATCCTGGCCAAATTTAAAATCTGGTCGATTATCTTCTTCTTCAGGAATGTTAAACATCCCGAAGGATAGGCTCCACTCTAACTGAGGTGTAGCGGGCTTCTTCTTCTCATATCCTTGCAATGCTAAGGATAGAGCCATATGACTGACTTCTGGAACTCTTTTCTTTAGCTTTTCATTATGTAATAAGAGTTCTTCAATCTTCTGAAGTCTTAATTCTATTTTTTCTGCTGCTTTCTGAATAGTAGTTTTTATTTCTTCTGTATCTGATAGCAGGTGATCTACCAGACCTAGTTTTGCTTCTACAGTAGAGATTTGTTCTTTTTCTTCAGATATAGCGCTTCTTACTTTGATTAAATCTAGAGCTATGTCATCTAGATTTTTTGCAGTCAACTGATGCTGAAAGTTTCCCCAATTGGCTAATTTGATTTCATCGGATACAGACTCATCTGCTTCGGAAGACCTGTGAGGGAGAAACTCTTTCTTTATCTTCCCATTAGACGAAAGTTATCAATCTTAAATATAAATATAAATTACTTAAATTTAATATCCAATTTTTAATACAAAGAAATTTAAATAATTTAATATTTCACCTACAAAATTTACAACAACTCCTTTTGTTGGAGATATTACATACGAGCGACGTCCATAAAGCATGGAATTTATGGACATAAAGGATGGGTTTTATTAAGGCTTTTATGGTTTGCGAGCGTCTAAGATTTCTAGACCACTCTTATGGTGAATTTATTTAGCCATTTAGAGTATGTAATGAGTAATTTTACTTATTTTGAAATAATATAATTTATTTTTCTTGTTTCTCTTTTTTTTTTTTTAAGTTTTACATATTCTTTCTACTAGCTAGGTTTACTATGATATTAGAGCTTTGCTGTTAGGATTAAGTGTATAGGTACTTTATTTATAGTTTCAAGAGGAAGATGTAGATAGAAATAATACATTTTTTTATTGGTAATTCTTCTCACACCACATGATTATTTTGAGTGGAAGCTAAAATTTTTGCAATAGCTCAAATGCAAAGGCTTGTATTAAATAATAATGGCTACAGAAGTTGAGTCAACATTAGTTATTGAGAAAAACAAAATATGTTAACCGCATGGATGAGGCGTACGGTCTTATTTGCATGTCAATGTCCCTAGATCTTTCATTTCGCATTGAACCTTGTACCACTCCAAATGATATTTGGACAAAGTTGGAATCTCTCTTTGAAAGCGGGATGAAATGAGAGGCCACATGCTTGAGGTAGAGTATAATTCCCTGGATCTGAGAAGGTTTGAAAACATCCAAGAGTTCTTTACGAAGTTCAAGTCCCTTATTTTTCATTTAAAGGGATGCAATGTTGACAAATAACCTCAACACAATCAATTTCCATCCTTTATATTTTGGAAAAACTTGGCCTTGAGTATTCTATGTTTATTTCAACATTCCATACAATGAGATTCACTTCAGGAGCAACAGGGAAAATGCTGGCATTGGATCAATTTATTGAATCCCTAACACATGAGCAAGATAAGCTCATCAAAATGGTGACAATCAAGGGTTCCAATGCACAAGAACTTGTTGTGCATGAGAGCCACAACATATTCAATCCAAATTCTAAGCAAAAAGGAAAGGGAAAGCTGCATTCTGAACAAAAGAAGGAATATCATTCCAAACCATTTGATGATTCCTCCAGTTCCAATTGTGGAAATGGAAACAAAGGGAAGTCAAAATTTGGTTATTGCAATTGTAGATATCATCTCAAATCATCGTGCATGAAGAAGACACTATATCTCATGGCGAAGGAACTTCAACATAAGGGATGGTGCAAGGTAATGATACCCACTTATGACGTGTTAGTTGCAATCGCAGGCTGGAAAAATAAAAATATGACTAAAAACTGAATTATTAGAGGTACCTACAAAACTTTTTATAATTAGGTGTAGAAAGATGAAACATAAAAAATCAGATTAAACCTTTTGGAATATGTAACTTTTATTTATGGAAAATAGATATAACTATCCCAAAATGTCCTAATATTGGTATGTTATTTTTTCTCTAAAACATAATGCATATGTTTGTGTTGGTCCACCGGTTTGGAATGTAAATTGTTAAATTTTGTAAAAAAGAATATATATAGTCATAGGTAATAGGTGGATCTTGTGCAAGGCTATTTTCCCAAAATTTTAAAAGTTAATTTTACATTTTTTTTTAAATTAAGTCAGTGAAGCCCTAATAAGATTACACGGTTGAGAATTGGTCCACCCTATCATGGTCTTAAGATAATCAATTTGTTTTTTTAGTTTGTAGGTATTCTTGTATTCTTGTGCGGGTTCTTTTTCATTTCTGAAATAGGTGTGCCAATCAAAATTTATAGTTGAAATAAATTGCATATGTTTTATACAAATTTAACACGAGGGAAATTAAAAATGGATTAAAAATAGAGAACAATAAAATATTTATTCAAAAAATATATAATTAGAATCTACACACAAAACTCGACAGGTGTGTGCAGTTTAATCAGTATTGCACAAGTGGAGCATTTGAAGAACGAAGGGTGAAGAAGATGAAGTTACAGAATTGGGTGCGTTTTTCTATAACTTAGTTCGAGCCTTAAGTTTTGTGAATCCAAACTTTCAAGGGCACTAAAAAAGCATTGAATTTAAAGGTGAGTATGTATAAATAGTACATGTGTGCACCTACACATGCATGCTATTTTATACCGTCTCTTTTCTTTCTCTTTGTCTCCCTAAAAAACCCCTCCCTCTATATAAACCCACCAAATCCCCCCTCTCTCTTCCTATCTACCCAATCCATCCCCCCTGCTCTCTTCCTCTCCACCCAATCCCTCTTCCCTCTAGATTTAGGAATCCATTTCCATGAATAACACATAAAGCCATGACATAGAATCTCTAAAGGCTAGCCTTGATTCCACGTATGAATATGGGTGTGGCCAATCTAAGGTCTTGGATTCTAGGTATGAGTGTTTGGGCCCTATAGATGTTTGAGGGGTGAAACCTAGAATTTATGCCCTAAAATAAGATGGTAATCATCCAAGTTCAAGAACAATTCCTTAGTCCACTGCACATGACCTCTCTAGCATATCATTGGCTATGAGTAACGATACTAATGATACTAGGAATGTATGATCACTAGGTATAGGTCTTATGGTCCTAGACATGGTTGGGGGAGAAAATTTAGGCATTATTCTCAAATGAAGATTATAGAAACACAGGTTCAAGATTGATGCCCCAAATAAAAAAAAATGACTTCCAAAGGGGATATGGACACCTATGAGTTTTCGAGTAGAAGGTATGAGTTATGAGGCTCTCAAGAAGGTGATGGGAGGAAACCTATGCATTAGTCCCTAAAGGATAATTTTCTGCATCCAAATAAAAAAAAAATGATGTGAACCAACACGCATGACCTCACAAGATAACCATTCACCTTTGAGCTAACATATTAGCACCGTTAGTATTTTTTGTGAATTAGGTAATGATCTCAAGGTTTGGAGCAAGGTTAAGCAATCAAACTCAAGCATCAAGCCCAAAAGGTAGCTCCTATGGCTCAAAATCCATCAACAAGGCCTCAAAATCACCACAAATGACTTATTTATGGGATCTATGTCTTTCAATGGAAATACATGCACCATTAGAAGGTTTTTAACACCAAGGATGGGTTGTGGTTCCATAGACATTGTTAAGGGAGGAAACCCAACCCTTGTGACTTGAAATAAGCTTTTAGGCATCCAACTCAAAGAATAATGCCTTATACCACCACCAATGGTTCTTTAAGAGTATCATCTACCTCTAAGTTGAGATATGGGCACCATAGGGAGGTATTGATCACTTTATATAGGTTATGGTGCCTTGACTATGGCTACTAGATGAAACTTGGACCTTATTCCATAATGGTGGCTTCTAGGGATCGAGGGACATGGACAAGGCCTTAAAGCCCCAAATAAGACCTTTCTATGGGATCTATAGCATCTAAGAATGGATATGTGATCCTTTACAAGGTTTTTAGTACTAGGATTGGGTCATGGAAGCATATACATGGAAGGGGGTAGAAACCTAGGCCTTAGGTCCTAAAAGAAGCTTCTAGGAATCTAGGTCTAGAGTGTCACCAGGAACCACCACACATAATCTAGGTATGGGTGTAAGGTTGTTATCCATGGTTTGTAAAGGAAGCTTGAGTATTAGTATCTTATAAAGACCACGATCAAGGTCTTAGAATGATGCATGGAACTACTATAGATGACTTCTTGAGGGGATTTATGGCATTCAAATGGGGATATTGGCAACATTCAAAATTTTGAGCACTAGGTATGCATGGTATTGGGGTTTTAAACATGTTCAAGGGAGAAAAATTGGGCCTTAGGTCCTAAAGGAAGCATGTTTAATGAAAAAAACTTGGGCCTTATGTATTAAATCCATGAACGACACATTGAACCACCATAGATGACCTTTCCAAGGTATCCATGGACTTAAATTGGGTATATTGGTACCACTAAGAGGTTTTCAATACCAGCTAAGGGTGCTTAAGCGTTTGCTGAGATATATGGCCTCTTAGAGGGGATATGGAATCCATTTGAATGTTTTTAGTACTAAGATTGGGTCATGGAAGAATAAACATGGTAGGAGGTAGAAACCTAGGTATTGGGCCCTAAAATAATCTTCTAGGAATCTAAGTCTAAGAATTTCACCTCGAACCACCACACATTATCTCTTGAGTGTATTCCTACTCTTAGAGGGTGGATATGGGTACCGTTATCAATTTTTAGCACTAGGTATGGGTGTAAGGGTGTTGAGCATGGTTAGTGAAGGAAGATCAGACATTACTCTCTTGTAAAGACCACTATAAGCTTAAAGGCCCAAGAATGATTCCTCAAACCACCATATGTGACTTATTGAGGGGATTTATCGGATTCAAATGGGGATATGGGAAGGGAGAAAACTTGGGACATAGGTCCTAAACGAATATTCAAAGCATCTAAACCCATGAATGACACATTAACCACCACAAAGGACCTTTCCAAGGTATCCATGGACTTGAAGTGGGTATATTGGTGCCACTAGGAGGTTTTCAATACCAAGTATGGGTTTTCAAGCCTTTGGTGAGATCTGTCACCTCTGGGAAGGGATATAGACTCAATTAGAAAGATTTTAGTACTAGGATTGCATCATTGCATCATAAACATGGTAGGGGGTAGAAACCTAGGCCTTAGGCCCTAAAAGAAGCTTCTAGGAATCTAGGTCTAATAATGCACCTCGAACAACCACACATAATATATTGAGTGTATCCTTGACCATTGAGGGTGTATATGGGTACCATTAACAATTTTTTAGCACTAGGTATGAGTGTGAGGGTGTTAACCATGGTTTGTGGAGGAAGCTCAGGAATTAGGCTCTTATAAAGATCACTATAGGGCTCAAGGTCCTATATGTTGAAATTCTTAATGATACCGAGAGGGGGGGGGAGAATCAATGTCATGCATATATTAGATAATTTTTCACCTTTCAAGTTATGCACCATCTCAATTTCAATCATAAAAGACAATTGTGCAAAAATTATTTGAAAATATATATATATATATCTATATATCTATCTACCTACCTATCTATCTATCTATCTATCTATCTATCTATCTATATATATATATATATATATATAAGATTGTTGATTACATAGATAGATGGGAGACGTCAATATCCAAGATGTGAGCACCATCTCACTCATACATCAATCTGGTTGGGACACCAATCCCATGTACAAGCACCAACTCATTGTAACATGCAACAACTTGCGAGGACACCAATCCTCTGCGCAAGCACCAACTTGCTATATACAAACTTCAGCCTGTGAGGACACCAACCCTTTGCACAAGAACCTACTTGCTATGTTCAAGCATCAACCTGGGAAAGACATCGATATTTATTCCTTTCCCCATCCTGCCACCCAAGTTATTAATCACTAACTGAAAGGATTCTCCAACTCTCAATCCTTGCCCCTTCTCACCTCCTTGAAATTAATGTGAATGTACCTCTGTCACGCTGTCCTCATATCTTTTTCGGTGATCTATGATCTTTGATTTGCTTCCTCAATTTTCAACATGTGATATATGTTTCGTTCTTTGATTTGCGGTCAAATATAATATACTTCTTCTCAAATATTCCTCTTGAACCAATGGGCAACTTTTGAAAATGCTTCTTATGTATATCTACGCAAATAATCATTGTATGAATATGCTCTTGTATGCCTACTCCTTGTATTATAGCATGTGTTATCACCACGATTGAACCAAAGGTTGGAGGAAGGGCTCTCCCTCGGGTAACACCAGAACCACTTCAGACCGTGCTTCTAGCCCACCACAGTGAAAGAGGGATCTCTTGTTTACTTACAAAATTTTCTCACACAAGATATTCAATCGAGAATGGTAAGGAGGTTAGATTCCTGAATGGGGCAGGTATGTTATTATAAGGTGTTGGTGGGATGATCAGAGAGAAGGACCATTGGGATGTAGTTGTGACTACAAACCTGTACTTACAACTAAAAATGAAAACAAACTAAATAGTACTGAAGGAAATGCTTGATAAACCTCGAGCTTATTTGTACCTACCTACTCTACCTAATTGAGCACATGTGCCTAGTCAAGTGAACTCTGACTTCCAATGAAGCCAATCAAGCAACTTATCCAATAATTTTGTTTCCTTTTCATGCTTGATTAAGAACAGAGATGAAATGCATAATGGAAGAAGGATATAAAAAATAAGCTGATCCTTACAGTAGAGATGTAACTAGTAATTACCATTACCCAACCTCTCCATGTACTCTTCTATGGGGTCATAGAAATCATGTCAACCTCCAGCGTATTCCGTCCTCTGTTCAGCATAGAAAATCTGTCTGAAATGCACTTACTCTGGTGAGATTAAAGGCTGATGTTTGAAATATCTTTGAAAGGCATTTTCAGGACTGTTTTCAAATGAAATGTCCACCCTTTCGTTCAAGACTTCTGGAGCTAGAACCTCACCTTCCTTATATGCCTCAGCATGGAGATCATCTTTTTCTTCAATAGAATCGAGCAAGCATAATCCTTCTCTATGGGATGATATTCCTGAAGGTTAAAAGTCAAAAAAGGAATTTATTTGAGAAATGTTACCTCCTTCTTTGTGGCCCAATGCCTCATCACAAACTCCTGATGTATCAATAAGAGGAGAGGAATTGCATGAATTTTCCTCTTTATCATCTTATGTTCCAAATAATTCTATGGAATGCACCATATCCTATAAATTTTGTTTCCACTTAGAGGCTTTAAGTATGTGCCTTATTAATTCAAATGAGGAATAACATAAGGGTAGACTGTCACCTTCAACACACTTACCATCCTTTCCTCTCTCATCCTTATGGATTTGGATTGCAGCTTGATTTTCTCCATTAACAGACCTTGGTTTTGGAGCTGGCTCTTTGGGTATAACCTCCAGGTACTCCTCCTCATACTCATTGTACATAGGTTTACCAAAATCCCTTTTAAAATCATCATTAATGGATTCGGTGCTAAGCAGATTGCAACCTTCAGAAAATAAAATGGTAGAACCATCTGCTTCTATATCAGGTTGATCATTTTCCTTCCTGGTAAGGGAAATATTTATACAAATAAGGACTACCCCCTTTTATTTATGTGGCCCAACCAATTTTAATGTATCTTTTACTTCACCACCATTGTCCTGACCTGACAATTTTTGAGACATCTTAAGGTTTTCTTCAACCTCCAAAAAATCAGTAAACATGTGTTGCAGAGTGGTTGATTTTATTTCCAAAAGAAGTAATGGTATTTCAAGAGGAAAGGTAGCTGCATAATAGATTTTGGTAGCGTTTTCAAGAGGTTGGACTTCCTTGGGCATGCTATCAAAAAAGATTGAAAATCTTTTTTTAAAACTAGACATGGCCTCACCCTCATGCCTCTTCAAGGAATAAAATTCTGAAATTATTTGATCCAATGGCCTCCTCCTACCCCAAAATTTAAAAAAGGTGCAAGAAAATGCTTCCCAAGTATTGATGGACTTAGGTTGCAAGTGTTTGAACCTTTCTTTAGCATCTCCTTGCAAGGATTGGGAAAAATCCCTGATGCAAACATCGTCATTCTCTATCTCAAAAAGGTCAAAGAAATGTTTGAAAGCTTGTAAATGTTTCCCAGCAGTCAAGTTTTTGGATTCTCCATCAGATTTGGGGAGGTACTTGTAATGCTTCATAGGAAAATCAAGGAGGATAGGAGGCAATTGTAGTGGCTTTTATCGGCTTGGAATACTCAAAGAGAGTAGGTTAGGCAATATAGATATGTTACTAACTGAGGTTTCATGAGGTTCACAGGGGTGACCTTTAATGTCATGATCTTCGGGTGAAAGATCTTGATCAAAATAAAATGTACAAGACAATGCAATGCTTTCAGTTCGTAAAGAAGGATATACAGGAATATATTCATAGCTCTGTCCCAAGTGAAATGAAACATGGAGGGCTATTTTGATAAATTTAGGAAAGGATAAGAACAAACTTACAAGGCAAGACAAGGCATCTTGGAAGAAATAGAAACTTGAGTATCTTACCCTTTCACCATGAATTTTCAGGCCTTACACAAGCTCATTTTCCTAGCAAAGTCTGCTAGCTTTCTCTGATAATTTGATTTATGGGTCATACCACCAGTGGATTCACTAAAGTCTGAATCCTTTAAGAGTGGAGTCACTAGGTGAAAAGTGCACAACCTTCTTGATGTCTGATTGTTGTTCACCATCAACAACCAAATCTAAAACTATGTCATTCATACCCAGGGATAATCTTTAATATCGTCCCTGATAGTGGCGCTAGTTTTTTAGCACCGGGATTGAACCAAAGGTTGGTGGAAGGGATCTCCCTCGGGTAACATCAGAATCGCTTTAGACTATACTTCTGGCCCAGTACAGTCAAAGAGGGATCTCTCATTTACTTACCTAATTTTCTCATGCAAGATATTCAATCGATAATAGTCTGGAGGTCAGATTCCTGAATAAGGAAGGTATGTTGTTATAAGGTGTAGGTAGGATGATCAGAGAGGAGGACCATTGGAAAATGGATTTGAAAATCCTGGTATGGAATGTGTTGTAGGAGGTAAAGAAATGCAAAACTTTACAAATAGAGGCAAGATATCCGCCCATGTTTCAATCAGGAGATATTTAGAAGGTGATTAGTGGATGAGAGGAAATAACCCATCATGCAAAGCATTTACAGGATGAATTCTGCGTGACTTTAGAAGAAAGATTTAGTGAATATCTGAAACAATATACGGAGCATAGTATGTATGAATTTTAAACTATTAAACACATATTTCATACATGAAAGAAAATAACAAACTAGGATAAAAATAGGATAAACATTCATGTAAGAAAGTTACATATTGAAAGAAAAGATGAAGCAGGAATATCTGCCATGAAGAATTATCTTTCCTCTATAATTTTATTCATATCACGAAAATACAAAAACAAATTACAATGGAGAGCCTTGACCCTTGAAATTTTCCCAACCAACCCTTTTCTCCCTCTGCTGGGAGTATATTTATACTATCTTAGACCCGAGACTAATCCCCGAAACAAAACCTAAAAACTATTTTCAGTCACAATCAGACACTAATAGTTTATAGGGTGGTACTGTTGCCATGATTTACAAATATTAACAGACATTATGGAATTTCCGTGCATGGTAATTGGACTGACAAGGCATAGTTTTCTTCATTTAGGTAACTTGGTATGAAAACGATCATTATATTGCTTTTTGGTGGTATGTTGCTAACTGGGACTACTCCTAACATGTCTTTCTGCTTCCTTTGATCGTCCTTCCTTCTTCAAACCGTGGTGCTTAAAGGTTGACAAGAAAACCTATGCTCCAGTGCTCAACGATTTTCCTAGCTCCCCTTTCGTCTGGTAACACTGTTATAGGAGGGGACTGGAAAAAGGGTGGCCATGCATTTGATGATGACAAGCCTCCGTAGTGGTTTATCATTCTTGTACTGCTATCTACCTGTCAAAACCCCAAAATTTCAAAAAAATTTAAAATTTTGAAAATACAGATAATTTTCATTAATGCAGTCAACTAATTGTTTTAATTAGTTATATGTTAATGATTTTGTAAACTGAATTATTTACTTGATTATGTTTTATAGAATTATTCTTTTTCAATTTAATAACTTGTTTTTCTTTGCGACCACAAGGTGGAACTGTCTTGGTGATCTAGGGCTTACTTAGCTTTGAGCTAATGCAGAAAGTTGACCTGCTCTTACAGACTTACAAGTAAGAAGATCCAGTGTTGTTCGTCGCAATAATAATAGCTCAGTAATAAAATACAAATTCTTTTCAATTTCAACTGCTTTTATGAGGTAAAACCTTTAAATCCTAATTCTATTTAAAGACACCATGGAAACAAGAATCAGTCCTAACACTATGGGTGACAACTTCTTTCTTTATAGTATTTGTAATTTATAGTTTTTATTGCATACTAAGATCTTCGAGGTTGATCATAGTCGTTGAGTGTATAAATGCCTTAAATCTTTCTTTGCATGCAGACCAAGGATGGCAAGGTTATTACGTTAAGGATCTATCTTACAAAGTGAACATAAACTCTTTACCTCCTAATAAATTTTTGGTTACTTTTTGCAATGTGAAAGTAATGTGCAAAAGTTATTAAGTTTCTATGCTTATTAATCCATCTTCCCAGCTTGAAGTTCTAAGGAATTTTATCCTCATATACTACCTTCAATTGGGCTATAATCGTGTTGATGGATTAATTTCCTTTGCCCACAATTTACTTGGAAATTACTGTCTAGTTAAGGTATTTAATTTATAAATATTCCAATGTCAAGCTCCTTAAGAATTTTAAGATTTAACATACTCAAAAAGCAACCTAACTAGTTTAATAAATTACACCATAAAAGGCAAATGAAGTTAACATTAGCAAAAGGATATTTATCATAAATCGATTCTATGAATTTCCTTTATAACAACAAAGAGTATAAAAATTAGGCTAGAGTTATAGTTGTTTTAAATGGGTGAATGTCATGTTTGTATAAACAAAGGGGTCATAGATTTGACCACACCCAAGAAGAGTCTATGGTTTATCCTTGAATTAGAGTTTTATGATCTTTTATTAAAAGCATCCTTAGCTTGTATGATGTGCTAGGTCACAAATTAATATACCATCACTATGTTATAATCCATTGATTAAATAAATACTTGCTTATAACAAGGGTATTTGCTATAACTCAATTTTATAAACTCCTTGTATAAATAATATATGGCATCACCTTGGATAAGTTAATCATTTGAGTGTATGACTATCATTGCAAAAGTGTTGGGTTGTAGTATTGACTACACCCTAGGCAAGTTTAAAACCTAACAATAAAACCATTTTCCTATTGTTTATACTTTATCGTGCAGGCTCGGTTGACTTTGGTGTGACGATCCTTACCAAAACTTCGGGTCTCCATATAATTGGGATTATAATTGTCTGTTCCATGCACGCTAAGAACACATTGAGACTATGTGATTTTACCCACTACATGCAAATAATTTACATGTGTACGTGGCAAAACCGTGGCCAAGTGTTGTATGATTAAAAGACCATTTGTAACCCTAGAATTGTGATTTCTTCTGTCGTTCTCGCCTCCGACTGCTCTGCTACTGCACTTCGACCTTCATGCCGATTTCTGTAATTAGCTTGAGTGATAGTTGCCTAACTTGCTTTTGGTCTTTCGCCCTTCTTAATGCTGCTTTGGAAGCTGAGGGAGAAAAGCCGTAATGGGATACCCATTCTGCATAGACTAGATTGGTTGCTTTCCTCTAGGGTTTTAACTTCCACGGCTTGCTTCGTTTGGCGTTCCAACAGTCTGCAAAGTCCTTCCTCTCTTTGGCTCGGTAGTGAAAGTCGAGGTCTTGTTTTTCCATAGTAGTTGGTGCATAGGGTTTACAGCATATATTGTTTTATTTTATGAGCAGTTGCGGCCCAAGCGTTACACTTGCTTGGCTAGATGCTTCAACTCTGGGCTTCCGTTGGTAGATACCGTGATAGTAACCTCCGACTTCCTTGTGGCAGATGAAGGTCTGTCTCCTCCTCGCATTGGTAGCTATGTTGCTAGTTGTAGGTGGTTATGTTCCCATTAAGATTTAAGGTAAGAAGCAATTACATTAACTTCGTTACTTGTTTTAATGTGTTCCAGCTTATACACAGTAAGATATTAAAACTTTTATTGTTTGATGTTACACAGGTGTCGACCTGTTCTCCGGCGTGGTTAGTGTAGGGGTAGAAAAAGCGTTGCTCACAGGTAAGCCCTGGATACCCCATGGAAATTTGTCCTTGTTCAGTCCCTCATGGGAAATTTGATGGTTGGTCGTCGTGGCCTGCAAAACCCTTGCGGTTTTGGTTTATTTGGGTTAGCTGGTTTGCTATTTGTTTGTTGATGTTAAACCCCTTGCTTTATGCGGGGCTTCCGGCTTAGGCCATGATTGTAAATTTTGAATTTTGTTCAGTTACTGTATAAATATGTATAAATGAAATAAAGGGTTGTTTAAGCCATACTCTTGTTGACTTGTAGAAGCCGAGAGGCATTTAGAAAGGAGCTTAAACTATTGATTTAATACTTCTAATGTAATTTTGATATTATAGGGTTTTTACCCTAACTCCATGATGTAAAACTATATATACAGTCTCTTTTGAAATATCCTTTTGTTTACAATATAGTATTGTAATTTATTTGTTTTACTTGTATTGTATATATAGTTATTTAAGCTCGGTGAATCGTGCATATCTATGTTCTGTTACTTGGATTCTTGTAAGTTAATATATTTAATTTATAACCTATAAATTATTCAGGGTAACTGTATAATGTTTTTATATGAACTTTCTTTAACTCACTCTGTTTTAATAAGGTTATAAATATTGTTTATATTTGTTAACTTTCAGGATTTATGTAATTTTCAATATTCTTGCAGTTGTATTTGTGTAATTAATAGTTACATCTTTTAAGTGTAAAAAGTGTGTTACTTAATATTTATTAAAGTGAGATAAAATGTTGTTTTACCTGCAAGTAATGTTGTTCCTACAATTATATATATATATATATATATATATATATATATATATATTATTTTTATTCTTTGTCTATTTATAGATATATAATAAGATCTTATTTTATTGTTGTATTCTTGTACTTCTATACTAAATAATTTATAGAAGTACCTTCTGTATTCTATATTATCCTGTTTATATTAAAAAAAAATAATATTTATAAAATAAAAGAATAATAACAAACTGTCTATATTATTTCCTATAAAAATGTATTGTAGTGTTTGTTTTTAAATTATAAAGGAACAAGTTAGTATCTGTAGAACTTGTTCAAATTTAGTTAGATAAGGAATCTAGATGAATTAGTTACATTAACAGCCGTAAGTAAATTATGAAACTAACTAGTTTCTCTATAGAATTAAATCAAAGTTTATCTATTCTTACTCACAGTTTAGTTCTTATACATTTAGTAGTTAATTATCATATCTAGAAGAAATAAACTGTTGAGTTGAAATGCATTTTTATTTAGTCTAACCCTACTCTATTTTAACTAACATATTCGTTTCTTTCAGTTACAAATATATAAGATTACAGAAATGAATGTTGTATAGAGAACTATTTATCTACCTAAACATATATTACTGTTAATATACTGATATAGCTTCTTTTTCCTTTACTAAAATTTGACATTTACAGTCTAGGTCTAACCCTATTCCTTGTACAGAATATTGTTTCTTCTAATAACAATTTAAAATAAATCATTCTCATAATCAAGCTAACATCTTATTTCAAATTTACGTCATATTATCTTCATTTAAATACACCACTTGTGCTAGAGTACGATCTAGATTACTCCAAATGGGGAAAAACACAGGTAGGGTTTTTTTCTCATTAAGCATAATTTCATTACTAAACAAACTAAGTTATCCTATCCTCTAAGTTTCTACATCATAAACTGCAAATGCATTATTCAATCATACACAGATAATAACATAGAAATTAATAAATAACGGAACCTGTTCTTAGAGCTTGGTCGACAACAGCAATGGGAGGCTATTCCTCCCTACCAACTCCTGGAGAGCGCTCAAACAACGACTCCTCAGGACCCCCGATCTTACTCCGGTCTCCCTGGATGGAACTAGGTGCAACAAATAATCAAGTACTAGTCCTGAGACTCAATCCCAGTCTTGAACTTATCAATCAATTCTCTCAACTAACAAGCTATATCAGACCAAATTACTGCAGTTTTTCTCTCAAAACACCTTCCTTACAATTTTCCCTTTTCCCCGATGAATTCCTTGAAGTGAATTCCTCCTGAATGATTCTTCTCCTGGAAAATATCTGAGCAGCCTCAGCTCTCTACATTGGGTACTTTTAAAAGATTGCCTAGGTCTTTTTGGGTTAGTTGTCATCAATTGAGCCACCTGCTCTGATCCCACTTTCTTGGGGGATCATGACCCTAAACGTAGGAAAGTTTCCACCTACAACATAGGAAGTCTTTGAAGATGTTGCCACTTGTCTTTTGCTCTCCACCTAGTTCCTTCCACCATTTTGACCAATAACACTCTTATTAACAGCTCTCCCAAGCTATTGTCTCCACTTTTATTTATTAAAAATATAATATTCAGAATTACATTCCACATATTTTGACTCTACTGAGTCATCAGTTTCAACTTAGCATTAAATTTAACATAATTTTCTGGGAATCTAATTAAAACAAATAGCTTTATTTTACAAAATTGGGGTATGTGACATACACACCCCCTTAAAATGTAACATCATCCTCGATGTTAATTATTCTTCATCTTTCAAAGTCCCCTAGAACATATTTGGGTATGCTTCCCACATCTTACTTTCCAATTCCCAGGTGGCCTCTTCAGGACTAAGGTGCTTCCATTGCACCTTCACCTATCCAATGGTGCGGTTCCGCAATGTAATTTCCCTCCTCCTGAGGATACAGTCCGGTTCCACCAAAATTTCTCCTTCTAGTTCCACATGTACAACATTCCAATCAACCACATGAGTAGCATCATGAACATACTTCTTTAAAACAGAGATATGAAAACATTATGTACTTTCAAGTTAGGTGGTAATGCTAGTTGGTAAGCAACTTGACCAATCCTAGATAAAATTTTAAATGGACCGTAGTAACGTGGTGCCAACTTTGCACAACTCCCCCGTCTTAGAGATCTTTTCTTGGGCCTTACATTGATGAACACATGTTCACCTACCTGGAACTCCTTTGGAGTTCTTTTCAAGTCTGCTTGACTCTTTTGCCGATCCTGTGCCACCTTCAAATTTCCCTGCACTTGCTTCACAATCTCCTCCATTTCTTTCAACAATTCTGGTCCTAACACTAATCTATCTACTGGATTATTCCAAGAGATAGGAGTGTTACATTTTCGTCCATATAAAATTTCAAATGGACTAATTTTAGCTGATGAATGATAGTTATTATTATATGCAAACTCTGCTAGATGCAAATAGTCTTCCCACTTACCTGGCTGATCTTTCACATACATTCTCAATAAATCCTCTAGTACCTAATTTACTCTTTCAGTTTGTCCATTTGTTTGAGGATGGAAGGAAGTACGGAAATTCAATGTTGTATTTAATCCTTTAAACAAGGACTTCCAAAAATTTCTTGTGAATTTAGGATCTCTATCTAAGATTATAACTTTCGGTACTCCATGTAACCGAAAAATATGCTTTAAGAAGATATCAGCTATATTGATAGCCTTGTAAGTAGTTTTAATATGAATAAAATGTGTTGCCTTGCTTAACTTATCGACCACCACCATAATAGAGTCATTTTGATTCTGATTTCTAGGTAGTCCAGTAATAAAATCTAAGCTAATCACTTCCCATTTCTAGCTAGGAATAGGTAAAGGTTGTAGCAAACCAGCTGGGTGTTGGTGTTCGGTTTTCACCTGTTGACATTCTAAACACCTTGCAATGTATTCAGCTACTTTAGTTTTCATATTAGGCCAGAAATATTCTTTTCTTAGCTTGGTGATAGTCTTTTGATAACCTGGGTGACCTGAATATGGTGATTTATGGACTTCATCCTGAATTAACAACTTAACCTTAGGTACATACAGTTTATCTTTAAATAATAAAAATTTATTTTCATTTAAACTATAACATTTTATTATTCTTTCTATAGGTTCTTCTTTAGCTGTAATTTGTAATTTCTGATAAATTTCATCTTGTTTTACCCCTTCTTTAATTTGTTCATTTAAATCTGAAGCATAAGTGTTGATTGCTGCTATAAAGTTTAGCTTAGCATTTCTGCTTAATGCATCAGACACCTTATTTTCCTTACCTTTTATATGCTGGATTTCAAAGTCATATTTACTTAAGAAAGCTAACCATCTAGCTTGTCTAGCGTTTAAATTAGGCTGATCTAGAAGATATTTCAGTCCTTTATTATCAGTCATTAGAATAAATTTTTTGCCTATCAAATGATGTCGCCACATTTTTAAGGCATGTATTACAACTGCTAGTTCTAGATCATAAGTTACGTAATTATTTTTGTGAATTTTTAACTTTTTAGACTCATAGGCAATGACATGCCCTTTTTGAGTCAAAACACCGCCTAAGCCATCATTAAAGGCATCAGTACATACTACGAAATCTTTGTTAGGATCTACTATTCTTATAATAGGTGCACTAGTTAATAAGGTTTTTAACTTCTTAAAACTTTCTTCACATTTCAGATTCCATTCAAATTTCTTTCCTTCCTTTTGTAAGGAAGTTATAGGATTTGCTATCCTTGAAAAACCTTCAATGAATCTCTGGCAAAACCGGTAATTCCTATGAACGACTTAATATCCGTTACATCTTTAGGAACTGGCCAATCTTTGATTGCCCGTATCTTTTCGGGATCTACTGAAATCCATTCCTTAGTCACTACGTGACCTAAGTAATGAATTTCATCCTTAAAGAAGTCACACTTACTAAACTTCGCAAAGAGTTGATGTTCTCGCAACTCTTGTAAAACTATTTTTAGGTTTTCTTTATGTTTTTCTTCTGTTTTAGAGTAAATTAGGATGTCATTGATAAACACGACCAAAAACTTATCTAAATACTTATGCATTATATTGTTCATTAAGCACATAAAGACAACTAGGGTGTTAGTAATCCCGAATGGCATTACGACAAAATTGTAGTGTCCATATCTTGTTCTAAAGGTTGTCTTAAAGATAACTTCATCTTTAATTCTTACTTGATGATATCCTGACCTCAAGTCTATCTTTGAGAACACCGTAGCTCCACGTAGTTGATCAAACAGATCATCTATGCGGGGCAATGAATATCTATTTTTAATAGACATATTGTTTAGCTAATGGTAGTCTATGCATAATCGCATAGTCTCGTCTTTCTTTTTAACAAAGATGACTGGTGCCCCCTAGGGAGACACACTAGGTCGAATGTACTTTTTATCAATTTACTCTTTTAATGGTGATTTTATCTCATTAAGTTCTAAAATGTTCATTCGATAAGGAGCTTTTGAGCTAGGTACTGCACCCGGTACCAGCTCAATGGTGAAATCCAATTCCCTCCTTGGAGGTAATCCTGGAATTTCTTCTGGGAATACGTCAATATATTCTTTTAAAACAGGAATATCTTCTATTTTTAACTTATCTGTTTTAGTTTTACCTTCCTCATCTGTAATAGTTACTGCATAGGATTTACATCCTTTTCTAACAGCTCTTTTAAGTTGTAAAGCAGAAATTTGTCTTATTATAGTTTTTCTAGGAATACCCTTAACCTTTACTGGTTGTTCATCAATATTTAAGCATTTAAAAGTTTTATTGTAACAGTTTAAAATGACCTTATGCTGTTCTAACCAATCCACACCAATCAGTAAATCATATGAGCCAAGTGGCAAAACATTAAGCTTAGCTACAGTTTCAAATTCATCCATAAGTAAAGCACATTCTTTCACAAAATAGGTTACTTTTCTTTTTTACCCACTGGCTAATTGAACTAACCAAGAATTCTCAAATTTATCGATAGACAACTTACATTTTTCCACTATTTGAGGTGCAATGTAACTGAGACTAGCTCCTGGATCAATTAGAATGGTTATAGGGGTCCGATTAATCATACCTTCTACTTCCACCATGGAATTCTGATAGTCAGCTTGGCGGTTCTCCAAAGCCGCATTAATTCTGGGCATGCTCCTCGCTAGTTGCCCAACGGTCATCTCCTCCTATACAATATGAATATTGCTGACAGTCTTTTTCCAGTTTGGACAGAGCGAGGCATAGTGCGGGCCATTACATTCCTAGCACTTAACAGGCTCTTGACGTTCAAAACTCTTGGTAAAATTTCCATGGTTACTTGCAGCTTCCTTGCCCTTAAAATTATTCGAATTGTTGGAAGTACCATTCCTATTTCCCTAGAAATTCTTTTTGTTAGAATAATTTTTGGTCTTATTATTCTTGAAATTCCTATGAGGTACAAATTCCTTCTTCTTAAATTCAGGCTGATTGTTATTTTTCTTAGCCTTCTAGTTGTCCAAGCCTTCTTTCTTCCGGTTCTGCTCAAAACAGAAATTAGCCTTCTTCATGGCTTCCTCCAACGTCTTCGGGTTATCATATTCAATTCTGTCCTTGATATGATATGGTAGGCAGCGAAGAAATCACTGTACTTTCAGTTTCTCGTCTACTAGGTAGGGTACGTACCTAAGTAAACTTAAGAATTTGCTGTTCAAATCCTTCCTGGTCATTGAAGCTAACTTCAATTCATAAAACTCTTTAGCTCTTTCTTCATAACACTGCTCAGACAAAAATTTCTTATTGAAATACCTTTTAAAGGTACTCCAATTAACTTCTTTTTCTCTGATACCCTTGACTCTCTTTAGGTCTTGCCAACATATGTCAGCTTTTCCGGAAAGGTTATATATTTCTATCCTTGCCTTTAACTGATTATAATAATTATATATATGAAAATACTTCTTCATCCCTGATAACCAGGACTCTGCTTTCTTCCCCTTCTCAGTCTCTCCATTAAAAGTTGGGGGCTTTATGTTTTTAAACTCCCCTGAAATTTCCTTGTATGGTTTGTATTTCTTCTTTCTGTCATACAAATCATCTTTACTACTGTCACTAGTAGTATGGTAAATTTGTCATTCACCAAACCCTTCAGATGACGAACTACTTTCAGTTTTTTCCAGCTTCATCTTTTTGGATTTTCTTTGATGACTGACATCTTCAGATTTTGATCTTCTATTCGTTCCTTCAATTTGGAACTTTTCTATTAAAATTTGGTTCAATTCTTCCTGAGCCTTCAAAATTCTCTCATTCTCCTTCTTTATTGATTCCATTTCAGTTTTCAAATATTGTATAGTCTGCAACAGCTCTGAGGAGTTAGTGGTCCCCTCTTCTAACATAGGTTCTCTGGGCAATTTTTTGTTTCTGTATTTGGAGACTCGTCCTGTGCATACTCTCCCAGCTTTTCCATACCTGCTTGTTAAACTTCAGAAAAAGGAAATTTTCTGTTCTTAACATAAAAACAAAATATATGTTAGCACATTATTTTAATTTATTGTTCTATGAAAGCTAGTTGGGCTGCATCAAGGACTAGTGTTTGAACCTGGCTCTGATGCCACATGTCAAAACCCCAAAATTTTTGAAAAATATAAAATTTTGAAAATACAGATAATTTTCATTAATGCAATCAACTAATTGTTTTAATTAGTTATATGTTAATGATTTTGTAAACTGAATTATTTACTTGATTATGTTTTATAGCATAATTCTTTTTCAGTTTAATAACTTGTTTTTCCTTGCAACCACAAGGTGGAACTGTCTTGGTGATTTGGGGCTTAATTAGCTTTGAGCTAACGCAGAAAGTTTACCTACTCTTACAGACTTACAGGTAAGAAGATCTGGTGTTGTTCGTCACAATAATAATAGCTTAGTAAAAAAATAGAAATGCTTTTCAATTTCAACTGCTTTTATGAGGTAAACCCTTTAAATCGTAATTCTATTTAAAGATGCCATGGAAACGAGAATCAGTCCTAACAGTATGGGTGACAACTGCTTTCTTTCCAGTAGTTGTAATTTATAGTTTTTATTGCGTACTAAGATCTTTGAGGTTGATCATAGTAGTTGAGTGTATAAATGCCTTAAATCTTTCTTTGCATCGAGACTAAGGATGGAAGGGTTATTACATTAAGGATCTATCTTACAAAGTGAACATAAACTCTTTACCTCCTAATAAATTTTTGTTTACTCTTTGCAATGTGAAAGTAATGTGCAAAAGTTATTAATTTTCTATGCTTATTAATCCATTTTCCCAGCTTGAAGTTCTAAGGAATTTTATCCTCATATACTACCTTCAATTGGGCTATACTCATGTTGATGGATTAAGTTCCTTTGCCCATAATTTAGTTGGAAATTACTGTCTAGTTAAGGTAATTAATTTATAAAGATTCCAATGTCAAGATCCTTAAGCATTTTAAGATTTAACATACTAAAAAAGCAACCTAACTAGTTTAATAAATTACACCATCAAAGGCAAATGAAGTTAACATTAGCAAAAGGATATTTATCATAAATCGATTCTATGAATTTCCTTTACAACAACAAAGAGTATAAAAATTAGGCTAGAGTTATAGTTGTTTTAAATGGGTGAATGCCATGTTTGTATAAAAAAAGGGGTCATAGATTTGACCACACCCAAGAAGAGTCTATGGTTTATCCTTGAATTAGAGTTTTATGATCTTTTATTAAAAGCATCCTTGGCTTGTATGATGTGCTAGGTCGTAAATTAATATACCATCACTATGTTATAATCCATTGATTAAATAAATACTTGCTTATAACAAGGGTATTTGCTATAACTCAATTTTATAAACTCCTTGTATAAATAATATATGGCATCACCTTGGATAAGTTAATCGTTTGAGTGTATGATTATCATTGCAAAAGTGTTGGGTTGTAGTATTGACTACGCCCTAGGTAAGCTTAAAACCTAACAATAAAACCATTGTCCTATTGTTTATACTTTATCATGCAGGATCGGTTGACTTTGGTGTGATGATCCTTACCGAAACTTTGGGTCTCCATATAATTGGGATTATAATTGTTTGTTCCATGGACACTGAGAACACACTGAGACTATGTTATTTTACCCACTGCATGCAAATAATTTACATGTGGATGTGGCAAAACCGTGGCCAAGTGTGGTATGATTAAAAGACCATTTGTAACCCTATCATTGTCATTTATTCCATCGTTCTCACCTCCAACTGCTCTGCTACTGCACTTCGACCTTCATGCCGATTTCTGTAACTAGCTTGAGTGACAGTCACCTAACTTGCTTTTGGTCTTTCGCCCTTCTTAATCGTGCTTTGGAAACTAAGGGAGAAAATTTTTAATGGGATACCCCCACTCCTTAGACTATATTGGTGCTTTCCTCCATGGTTTTAACTTCCACCACTTGCTCCGTTTGGCGTCCAACAATCTACAAATTCCTCCTCTCTTTGGCTCGGTAGTGACAATCGAGGTCTTGTTTTTCCAGAGTAGCTGGTGCATAGGGTTTATAGCATATAGTGTTTTGTTTTATGAGCAGTTGTGGCCCAAGAGTTACACTTTCTTGGCCATATGCTTCAACTCTCGGCCGCCATTGGTAGATACCGTGATAGTAACCTTCGACTTCCCTGTGGCAGATGAAGGTGTGTATTCTCCTCGGTTTGGTAGCTGCGTTGTTGGTTGTAGGTGGTTATGATTCCATTAAGATTTAAGGTAAGAAGAAATTACATTAACTTTGTTACTTGTTTTAATGTGTTCCAGCTTATACACAGTAAGATATTAACACTTTTATTGTTTGATGTTACACAGGTGTCGACCTGTTCTTCAGCGTGGTTGGTGCAAGGCTAGAACAAGTGTTGCTCATGGGTAAGCCCTGGATACCCATGGAAATTCATTCTTCTTCAGTCCCTCATGGGACATTTGACGGTTGGTCACCGTGGCTTGCACAACCCTTGTGGCTTTGGTTTATTTGGGTTAACTGGTTGGCTATTTGTTTGTTGATGTTAAACCCCTTGCTTTATGCGGGGCTTCTGACTTAGGCCGTGACTGTAAATTTTGAATTTTGTTTAGTTACTGTATAAATACATATAAATAAAAGGAAGGGCTATTTAAGCCATACTCTTGTTGACTTGTAGAAGCTGAGAGGCATTTAGAAAGGAGCTTAAACTCTTTGTTTTAATACTTCTGATGTAATTTTTATATTATAGGGTTTTTACCCTAACTCTGTGATGTAAAGTTGTAGATACAGTCTCTTTTGAAATATCTTTTTGTTTACAATATATTAATGTAATTTATTTGTTTTACTTGTATTGTATATATAGTTATTTAAGCTCGGTGAATCGAGCATATCTGTGTTCTGTTACTTGGATTCCTGTAAGTCAATATATTTAATTTATAACCTGTAAATTATTCAGGGCAACTGTATAATGTTTTTATATGAACTTTCTTTAACTCACTCTATTTTAATAAGGTTATAAATATTGTTTATATTTGTTAACTTTCAAGATTTATGTAATTTTCAATATTCTTGCAGTTGTATTTGTGTAATTAATAGTTACGTCTTTTAAGTGTAAAAAGTGTGTTACTTAATATTTATTATAGTGAGATAAAATGTTGTTTTACCTGCAAGTAATGTTGTTCCTACAATTATATATATATATATATATATTATTTTTATTCTTTGTCTATTTGTAGATATATAATAAGATATTATTTTATTGTTATATTCGTGTACTTCTATACTAAATAATTTATAGAAGTACCTTATGTATTCTATATTATCCTGTTTATTTAAAAAAAGAATTAATATTTATAAAATAAAAGAATAATAACAAACTGTCTATATTATTTCTTATAAAATTTATTGTAGTGTTTGTTTTTAAATTATAAAGGAACAAGTTAGTATCTATAGAACTTGTTCAAATTTAGTTAGATAAGGAATCTATATGAATTAGTTACATTAACAGCTATAAGTAAATTATGAAACTAACTAGTTTCTCTATAGAATTAAATCAAAGTTTAGCTATTCTTACTCACAGTTTAGTTGTTATACATTCAGTAGTTAATTATCATATCTGGAAGAAATAAACTGTTGAGTTGAAATGCATTTTTATTCAGTCTAACCCTACTCTATTTTAACTAGTATATTATTTTATTTAAGTTACAAATATATAATATTAAAGAAATGAATGATGTATAGAGAACTATTTATCTACCTAAACCTATTACTGTTAATATACTGATATAACTTCTTTTTCCTTTACTAAAATCTGACATTTGCAGTCTAGCTTTAACCCTATTCCTTGTACAGAATACTGTTTCTTCTGATAACAATTTAAAAGAAATCATTCTCATAATAAAGCTAACATCTTATTTGAAATTTACGTCATATTATCTTCATTTAAATACACCACCTGTGGTAGAGTACGATCTGGATTACTCCAGATGGGGAAAAACACAGGTAGGGTTTGTTTCTCATTAAGCATAATTTCATTACTAAACAAACTAAGTTATCCTATCCTCTAAGTTTCTACATCATAAAATGCAAATGCATTATTCAATCATACACAGATAATAACGCAAAAATTAATAAATAACGGAACCTGTTCTTAGAGCTTGGTTGACAACAGCAATGGGAGGCCATTCCTCCCCACCAACTCCTAGAGAGCGCTCAAACAACGACTCCTCAGGACCCCCAAGCTTTCTCTGGTCTCCCTGGTTAGAACTAGGTGTAGCAAATAATCAAGTACTAGTCCTGAGACTCAATCCCAGTCCTAAACTTATCAATCAATTCTCTCAGCTAACAACCTGTATCAAACCAAGTTACTGCAGTTTTTCTCTCAAAACACCTTCCTTACAGTTTTCCCTTTTCCCCAATGAATTCCTTGAAGTGCATTCCTCCTGAATGATTCTTCTCCTGGAAGATATCTGATCAGCCTGAACTCTCTACATTGGGTACTTTTAAAAGATTGCCTAGGTCTTTTTGGGTTAGTTGTCATTAATTGAGCCACCTGCTCTGATCCCACTTTCTTGGGGGATCATGACCCCAGATGTAGGGAAGTTGCCACCTACAACATAGGAAGTGTTTGAGGATGTTGCCACTTGTCTTTTTCTCTCCACCTTGTTTCTTCCACCAGTTTGACCACTAGCACTCTTATTAACAACTCTCCCAAGCTGTTGTCTCCACTTTTATTTATTAAAAATATAATATTCAGAATTACATTCCACATCTTTTGACTCTGCTAAGTCATCAGTTTCAACTTAGCATTAAATTTAACATAATGTCTTAGGAATCTAATTAAAACAAATAACATTATTTTACAAACTTGAGGTATGTGACACTACCCCTTATGAGGAGGGTTCTTTTGTAGGCCACGCAGCTAGGTGTGTGTTTGACCTCCTCCTCATCCCTGGTAAAGTTGTCAAGTGGAGATTATAGGGGAGGTGATGAAGGCTTCGGACCTATACCATCCTAGCCTAAGTATTTGCTCTAATAGCTCAGCCACCATTGTGTGTTGGGACGTTGGAGGCTATGACTGCAACTGGAGGCATTGGAGGGACATCCCTAGGATGTAAAAACCCACGCAAAGCACAACCGAAGGTAGTTCTATGTGGAAATAGGTGAATCTCCGTAAGTGCTTAACATCTGTGCCCCGATGGTCGGCAATTTCCTAGTGTAGATAACTAAGGCAACAAAGAAACATAATTTATTGTTCCCCAACCATCAGTACCCCCTATCGAACTAGCTTCTCAAAACACAAAGCCATTGTTGTCTGCAAAAGAAATTAGAACTTCTTGTAATTCAACCTTTTTGGTCTATCTCTCACCGTCTACCCATTTCCATGCTTCAACAACTTTGGAAGGTGGCATTATATTGTGCAAGCTGAATCGACTAGGAGAAAGCTATATAGTTGAATACCTGTCATTGTAACAATAACATGTGTGGCACCTGGGTGAAGATCTTCTCCTCTGATGTTCAGTTATCTTATTGGCCATGGATAAGACTTTAAGGACTTTCCCGCGTGGCTGCCCAGTTGTTTTAAGCCATTCGTATATGACCTTTCTTTCCCTTTCACTTAAAGTGATGGTGGCACTTGAACAGATTCAGTTCATGTCATCTCTTTGCTTCGTGTAGAGGCCAAATTCATCACTTCAAAAACCTGAACTTCATGCTTCCCTACTATTTTTTCTATGTAAGCTATGTGCCAGAACCATGGAGCTGGGAAGTTTGGTGACATCAGACACGATCTTTGCCTTAGGCCTATCGCAAATGGCATCTGTGGAATCAATTAGTCTACCAAAAGGCAAATCATGTATGTGAATGTCCCTTCTATTGTCAGATCTTCCCTGGATGCGATACCTACAGCCTTGAGACTCTCTCAACCCTTAGAGTTGGGCACCTTTCAACTCTAGGAGATATTACATATTAGTGACATCCATAAAGCATGGCATTTATGGACATAAAGTATGGATTTTACTTAGGCTTTTATGGTGGGTGAGTGTCTAAGATTTCTCTTGACCACTCTTATGGTGAATTTATTTAGCCATTCAGAGTATGTAAAGAGTAATTTTACTCATCTTGAAATAATACCATTCATATCTTTTCTTGAGCTTGTATGATTTCTCTTTTATCTTTTGCAAGTTTTACATAATCTTTTTACGAGCTAGGTTTACTATGATATTAGAGCTTTGTTGCTAGAATAAAGCGCATAGGAACTTTATTTGTAGTTTCACTAGGAAGATGTAGATGGAAAGAATGGATTTTTCATTGGTAATTTTCTTACACCACATAATTATTTTGAGTGGAAGCTAAGAATTTTGCAATATCTAAAATGCAAAGGTTTGTATTGAATAACAATAGCTACAGAAGTTGAGACAACATTAGTTATTGATAAAAATAAGTATGTTAACCGCATGGATGAGCCCTACGGTCTTATTTGCATGTCATTATCCCAAGATATTTTGTTTTGCACTGAAGTTATTACCACTCCAAATGAGATTTGGACAAAGTTGGAATCTCTCTTTGAAAGCATGATTAAATGAGAGGCCACATGCTCAAGGCAAAGTTGAATTCCTTGGATCTGAGAAGGTTTGAAAACATCCAAGAGTTCTTTATGGAGTTCAAGTCCCTTCTTTTTCATCTAAAGGGATGCAGTGTTGACAAATCAACTCAACACAATCAATTTCCATACTTTATATTTTGGAAAAACTTGGCCTCGAGTATTCTATGTTCATTTCAACATTCCATATAATGAGATTCACTTCAGGAGCAATGTGGAAAATGATGGCATTGGATCAATTTATTGAATCTCTAACACATGAGCAAGATATGTTGATCAAAATGGAGACAATAAAGGGTTCCAATGCACATGCACTTGTTGTGCATGAGATCCACAACATATTCAATCCAAATTCGAAGAAAAAAAGAAAGGGAAAGGTGCATTCTGAACAAAAGAAGAAATGCAATTCCAAACCCTTTGATGATTCCTCCAACTCCAATTGTGGAAATGGAAAGAAAGGGAAGTCAAAATGTGGTTACTACAATTGCAGATATCATCTCAAATCATCATGCATGAAGAATACGATATATCTCATGGTGAAGGAACTTCAACATAAGGGTTGGGGCAAGGTAATGATACCCACTTATGACGTGTTAGTTGCAATGGCATGCTAGAAAAATAGAAATCTGATGATTAAAATGAATTATTAGAGGTGCCTACAATTTTTTTTATAATTAGGTGTAGAAAGATGAAACGTAAACACTTGGATTAAACCTACTGGAATATGTAGCTTTTATTTATGGAAAATAGATATAATTACCCTAAAATTTTTTTCTTCTGATATTGGTATGCCATTTTTTCTCTAAAACATAATTCATATGTATGTGATGGTCCACCAGTTTGGAATGTAAATTGTTAAATTTTGTAAAAAAAATATGTACAGTTGTAGGTATCAGGCGGATCTTGTGCAAGGCTATTTTACCAAAATTTTGAAAGTTAATTTTACATTTTTTTTTTAAATGAAGGAAGTGAGTGAAGCCCTAAAATTATATGGTCGAGAATTGGTCCACCCTATCATGGTCTTAACATAATGGATCAGTTTTTTTTTAAACTGTAGGTATTCTTGTATTCTTGTGCGGGTTCTTTTTTCTTTCTAAAATAGGTGTTCCATTCAAAAGTTATAGTCGAAATAAATGACCTATGTTTTATACAAATTTGACACGAGGGGAATTAAAAATGGATTAAAAATAGTAAACAGTAACATATTTATTCAAAAAAATATAGTTAGAATCTACACACAAAGATCGATAGGTGTGTGCAGTTTCATCAATACTACACAAGTGGAGCATATGCAGAATGGAGGGTGACAAACATGAAGTTACAAAATTGGGTGTGTTTTTTTATAACTCAGTATGAGCCTTAAGGTTTGTGAATCCAAAACTAGCACCAAACTTGCAAGGGTGCTAAAAAACATTGAATTTAAAGCTTCGTATGTATAAATAGTATGTGCATGCACCTACACACTCATGTTATTTTATACCCTCTATTTTATTTCTCTTCGTCTCCCTAAAAAACCCCTCCCTCTGTATAACCCCACCATTCCCCCCCACTCTCTTCCTCTCCACCCAATCCCTCTTCCCTCACTCACCTCCTCTCTCCTTACCCACAGGGGTTAGGAGAATTAGACATCCATTTCCATGAATAACACCTAAAACCATGACATAGGATCTCTGAAGGCTAGCCATGATTCCCAGTATGAATATGGGTGTGGCCAATCTAAGGTATTGGATTCTACGTATGACTCTTTGGGCCCTATAGATTCTTGAGGGGTGAAACCTAGGATTTATGCCCTAAAATAAGAATGCAAGCATCCAAGTTCAAGAACAATGCCTTAGTCCACTACATGGGACCTCTAAAGCATATCCTAGGTTATGAGTAGTGATACTAATGATATTAGGAATGCACGATCACTAGGTATAGGTCTTAGGGTCCTAGAAATGGTTGAGGGAGAAAATTCAAGCCTTATTCCCTAATGAAGATGATAGAAATACAGGCACACAATTGATGCCTCAAACAAAAAAAAATATGACCTCCTAAGGGGATATGGACACCATTATGAGTTTTCGAGTAGAAGGTATGAGTTACGAGGCTATCAAGAAGGTTATGGGAGGAAACCCAGGCATTAGTTTCTAAAGGATAACTTTTTGCATCCAAATCAAAAAACAATGTCGTGAACCAACACACATGACCTTCACAAGATAATCCTTCACCTTTGAGTTAATGTATTAGCACCATTAGTATTTTTTGTCAAATAGGTAGCGATCTCAAGGTTTGGAGAAAGGTTAAGCAATAAAAATGAAACATCTATCCCTAAAGGTAGCTCATATGGCTCAAAATCCATCAACAAGGCCTCAAAACCACCGCATATGACTTATTCATGGGATCTTTGTCTTTCAATGGAAATACATGCACCATTATAAGTTTTTTAACACCAAGGATGGGATGTGGTGCCACACTAGACATTGTTAAGGGAGGAAAACCAACCCTTGTGACTTGAAATACAATTTTAGGCATCCAACCCAAAGAATATTCCCTTATATCACCACCAATGGTTTCTTAAGAGTATTATCTACCTTGAAGTTGAGATAAGGGAGCCATAGGGAGGTTTTGAGCACTTGGTATAGGTTGTCGTGCCTTGACCATGGCTACTGGATGAAACTTGGGCCTTATTCCCTAATGGTGGCTTCTAGGGATCAAGGGACATGGACAAGGCCTTAAAGCACCAAGTGAGACCTTTCTATGGGATCTATATCCTCTAAGAAGGGATATGGGCTCCATTGGAAGGTTTCTAGTACTAGGATTGGGTCATGGAAGTATAGACATGGAAGGGGGTAGAAACATAGGCCTTATGTCCTAAAAGAATCTTCTGGGCATCTAGCTCTAGAATGTCACTAGGAACCACCACACATCATCTACTCTTGACTGTATCCTTTCCCTTTAAGTGTGGATATGGGTACCATTATTAGATTGCAAGCACTAGGTATGGGTGTGAGGTTGTTAACCATGGTTTGTAAATGAATCTTGTGTATTAGGATCTTATAAAGACCCGAATTAAGGTCCTAGAATGATGCCTTAAACTACCATAAACGAATTATTGAGGGGATTTATGGCCTTCAAATGGGGATATGGGAAACATTCAAAATTTTGAGCACTAGGTATGTATGGAATTTGGGTTTTAAACATGTTCAAGGGAGAAAAATTGGGACTTAGGAAGCATGTTTAAGGAAGAAAACTTGGGCCTTAGGTCTTAAATCCATCAACAACACATTGAACCACCATAGAGGACCTTTCCAAGGTATCCATGGAATTAAAGTGGATATATTGGTGCCACTAAGAGGTTTTCAATACCAACTAAGGGTGCTCAAGACTTTGGTGGGATCTATGGCCTCTTAAAGGGGAATGGGACCCATTAGAAGGTTTTTAGTACTAATATTGGGTCATGAAATAATAAACATTGTAGGGGGTAGAAACCTAGGTATTAGGCCCTAAAATAAGATTCTAGGAATCTAAGTCTAAGAATGTCACCTCGAACCACCACACATCATATCTTGAGTGTATTCTTGCTCATTGATGGTGGATATGAGTACCTTTATCATTTTTTTAGCACTAGGTATGGGTGTGAGGCTGTTGAGAATGGTTAGTGAAGGAATCTCAGGCATTAATCTCTTATAAAGACTATTACAAGGTTAAAGGTCCAAGAACGATGCCTTGAACCACCATATATGAATTCTTAAGGGAATTTATGGCCTTCAAATGGGGATATGGGAAGCATTCAAAAGTTTTGATCACTAGGAATGCATGGTATTAGGTTTTTAAGCATGTTCAAGGGAGAAAAATTGGGACTTAGGTCCTAAAGGAAGCATCAAAGCATCAAAATCTATGAATGACGCATTAACCACCACAGAGGACCTTTCCATGGTATCCATGGACTTGAAGTGGGTATATTGGTACCACTATGAGGTTTTCAATACCAAGTATGGGTGTTCAACCCTTTGGTGAGATCTATGGCCTGCGGGAAGGGATATGGGCTCCATTAGAAATATTTTAGTACTAGGATTGTGCCATTGCATCATAAAAATGGTAGGGGATAGAAACCTAGGCCTTAGGCCCTAAAAGAAGCTTCTAGGCATGTAGATCTAAGAATTCATCTTGAACCACCACACATAATCTCTTGAGTGTATCCCTAACCTTTGAGGGTGGATATGGGTACCATTATTAGTTTTTGAGGACTAGGTATGAATGTGAGGGTGTTAACCATGGTTTGTGAAGGAAGCTTAGGAATTAGGCTCTTATAAATACCACTATAGGGCTCAAGGTCCTAGATGTTGAAATTCTTAATGATACTGATAGTGGGGGTGAATCAATATCATGCACAGATGAGATATTTTTTCACCTTTTCATTTATGCACCAATTCAATTTCAATCATAACAATAAAATGCAATCATGTTATATATAAGATTGTTGATTACATATATATATGGAGACACCATTCTCTAAGATGTGAGCACTAAATCACTCATACATCAATCTAGTTGGGACACCAATACCATATAAAGCACCAAATAGATGTAACATGCAACAACCTGTGAGGACACCAATCCTTTGTGCAAGCACCAACTTGTTATATATAGGATTCAACCTGTGAGGACACCAATCCTCCGCGTAAGAACCTACTTGTTGTGTTCAAACATAAACCTGGGAAATATGTCAATATTTATTCCTTGCCCCATATTGCCACCCACGTTCTTCATCACTAACTTAAAGGAAGCTCCAACTCCTGATTCTTGCCCCTTTCCACCTCCTTGTAATATATGTGAATGTACCTGATCTGTCACACCATCCTAAGATATGTTTTGGGGATCTGTGATTTCTAACTTGCTTCCTCGATTTTCAAGATGTGATATATGTTTTGTTTATTTTATTTGTAGTCAAATATAATGTGCTTCTATGTAAATATTCCTCTTGAACCAATGTGCTACTTTTAAAAATGCTTCTTATGTATATATACACAAATACTCCTTGTATGATTATGCTATTGCATCCCTACTCCTTGTATTATAGCCTATTTGATTCTTTTTTCACACTTAGATTTTTGCACTTCGTCTTTTTGCACATAGTACTCTCATCTTCTATACGCCAGAAAGTTTATATACACACTTTTCAGGTCTCCTTTCTTGCTTTTCTTCTCTATGTCCTTGGCTCTCTGTTATATCTTTCTTCTGGATTAACAAGCCATTGATACCCCAATAGTTCAAAGCTTGCAAATTCATATTACTATGTATTATTCATATTCAAGCTTACTTCAACATATCAATCTCTCACTTATTTATACTATTCTTGCTCAAAATATGTGTCCATAAGTTGGGGTTCCTTTGACTTAGTGACACCCCTTCTTCCTTACTTCTTGGTCAAGATAAATACCTCATTAGTTCTTTCGTCAATGTGCATATTTTGATAATCCAGTCTCGTAGATTTTGCGCACTAGAGTCCCATGACTTGGTGAGGTTTGCACTCAAGGGTTCCATGTCTTTGTGATTATTATGCACTTCATTGACTTGCACACATATTTTCTATATACTTATTTAAAGTGGCTTTAAGTATAGATAGTTCCATCTCTTTGATGGCTCTTATGCACTGTTGAGATTTGCATACACATTTTCTATATACTTCTTCAAACTAGCTTCACAGGCTTCTTGGTTGACATCATCAATGACAAAACCAATGTTTAAAAATCTTCAAGCCTTTATGCTTCTTTCTTGACATCATCATGTTTCTTGTTTGACATCAATGAAAACACCAATGTTAAACACTATAATGGTGCATTGAACCACCATATATTACTTCTTGAGGGTATTTATGGTCATCAAATGGGGATATGGACAACATTCAAAAAATTTGAGCACTACATGTGCATGGTAGTAGGGTTTTAAACATGGTCAAGGGAGAAAACATAGGCCGTAGGTCCTAAAGGAAGCATCAAAGCATATAAATCCATGAGCAGCACATTGAACCACCACAAAGAACCTTTCCAAGGTATCCATGGACTTGAAGTGGGTATATTGGTGCCACTAAGATATTTTCAATACCAAATATGGGTGTTCAAGCCTTTGGTGGGATCTATGGCCTCTGAGAGGGGATATGGGATCCATTAGAAGGTATTTAGTACTAGGATTGGTTCATGGAAGCATAGACATGGTAGGGGGTAGAAACATATGCCTTGGGCCTTAAAAGAAGCTTCTAGGCATCTAGTTCTAAGAATGTCACCTCGAATCACCACACATCATCTCTTGAGTGTATCCTTCACATTTGAGGGTGGATACGGGTACCATTATTAGTGTTTGAGCACTAGTTGGTATTAGTGTGAGGGTGTTAACCATGGTTGGTGAAGCAAGCTCAGGCATTAGGATCTTATAAATACGACTATATGTCTGATGGTCCCAGAATGATGCCTTGAACCACCATATATATTGGTGTCACTAGGAGGTTCCCAATGATGCCACTAGGAGGTTTTGAATTATATCACTAGGAAGTGGCTAGGACCATGAATGATGCAACAAAACACATGACTTACTAAGTGAATACTTTTCCTATGAGAAAGGATGGCAATGTCCTTATGAAGTTTTGAGCATTAAGTATGGGTCTCAGGGCCTCGACATAGTCAAGGGAACAAACCCAAGACATAGCAACTAAAGGATTATTCTTGGCATCTAGGGCCAAACACAACACCTTAAACCACCACACATGACCTCCTGAGGGTATCATTAGCCTATGTGTGGGGATACTGGGTATAGGTAAATACCACACACTAGGTATAGGTATCAAGGCCATTCACCTCTAATCCATTAATCACTAACCCCTAATTCCTAGTTAATCCCAAACACTTAAACCCCGTAACCCATAATCCCTAAATCCAAAAACCCCTAAGCACATAAGCACCTAATAACTTGGGGATAATGGTTTAATTAAGGGCTTAAAGGCATTTAGGGAGGAGGGTCTTTAGGAATCAACAAATAGATATGAATTTATTGGGCAATAAATGCGCTAAACATTACCCACTAAACAAAGAAACCTTATACAACGACACACATGCATTGGTAATGCATACACGCGAGTGGCGTATGCGCTCTACTACTGCTTGTGTGCCCCTTCTAAACATGACAAATTCAAAATTCCCTCATCTCTTCTCCCACATTTTTTTCCTTGAATTGACACAATCTATATATGCAACACACATAACTCGACAATCTTTTGCAATTTGGATTGAATCCACACACCTCTTGGAGTTTATTTGGAAATTTGGATTGAATACACACACACCTGTTGGACTCTATTTGTCTATTTATATTGAATTTTCATGTCTCTTGGACACACTTGAAATCTACTTACATCTAATGGACACATCAAAAAATCATTATACATTGCAAGCAAGTAGCATTCCGAGAGGTACGGTAACATTTTTTCCTCATGAATTGTATTGTAGTCTTCATTCACTCTGTAAGAATATTATGAATTGTAGTTTTTTTCTGCATGATTTCTATCTTAGTCTTCTTAATATTCATCATAGAAAAAAAAAACATATTACCAAGAAAAAACAACAACATGCACCAGGAAATGCTTTCAACCTTTCATAAAGATAACCAAGAAAAATTACTTGCATCTTCACCAATAACCTTGCATACATAGATAACTCCATCCATTACAGAATCATTTGTTGAATTCCTAATCATGTCACTATAGAAACTCACACAAACACTATAAGGACTCCATAAATTGCACAAAAATTTGTTGAATTACTCATCATATTACTATAGCAACTCACAAAAACACCAAAAGGATCCAATTCTTAATATTAGGGGGGGGGGGGTTCCCTCATCCAAAACATGAAATCGAAGTTATTTGGAGCTTCTCCTTTTATAGGAAAGGTGCTCCATTACCTTTATAATAAAATGAAACTTTTCTTTCCTTAACCTATATCCCTCTATAAGAACATCTATGAAACTATCACCAATCTTATTGCCCAAAAGAGTAAACCTAGCATGATTCAAATCACTTCTTAGGAACGAGGAAGTAGAAAATTACATCAAAGATCTGGCTTCTAGAAATATATTGGTTGTGATGACTTAGCTTCATAATTATTCCAATAATTGTCCTATCATCGGTAGAGAGGTATGGGAAGTGGTTAAGGATTCCATAAATATGAAAGTTTTATCTCAATCCCTTAATGTAACCCTTCTCACCTTAATCCTCAAGGAAAAGGATGCTACCTTAATAGAGAATTTTTAACCAATATCCCTCTACAATGTGATCTATAAAAATATCACTAAGGTCATTTCCAAAAACTTATCATGACTCAAATAACATATTAGGAACAAGGAGGATCTTTTGTTGGAAAACAATTTATCGATTGTATTGTAGTTGCTCAAGAATGATCCAATCCCTCAAAAATACCAAAATATTGGGGATGATGATAAATCTAGACATATTGAAATTCGTTAACCAACAAAATTTTAGCCTTCATGAAAATAATACTAACATCCTTTAGCTTTCAAGTTGATTGGGTAAAATAATTTGAACATATGGTCTCCTCCTTGCTCTCTTACTTTCTAATAAATGGATTCTCTTCTCCCCCCATAACCTCCTACAAAGTAAATTTTCAAGGTGAACCCATATTTCCCTTCCTCTCCATAATTTAGAGGAAGGCCTAAGTACAACCAACACTAGTTTCAAAGAGCATGATCTATTGAAAAGAATAAAATTATCCTCCTATGGGGACCTGCTATCTCACCTTGATTTCATTGATAGCACATTGATAATGGGGAACCCTACCACTGAAAAATATCATGAGATCAAATCAATATTAGACATCTTATATTTTCTTATGGATCCTTAATCAACCAAGGGAAATCATAAATTGTATTTGAATCCCACATATATTCTCAATCTCACATCACCAAACTCCCTGTCTTTCAAAAACTTTCTTATCCCTCCATGTATCTAGGGACTCCTTAGATATAAAATGAAAACATACCAATAGGGTGTTGTGTCAACCCGTACAAGAGGAAGTCATGTGATGGATGATATTATCTCTACATCTACTAATATTTTTTTTCTACCCATAGGCATCCCCCATGAAAACAATCCATAAGTTTCTTTACACATGTATTCACTTCTGTCGTGCGACCAAAATGTAGCATATGCATCATCGACAACAATCTAGATTTATGCAATCCTCTATCCCACTCCATTAGGAAAACATGAATAGGTCCATCCTTAGTCTCTTGGACAATGGTCATATACTTATTCATCTCAAGTTGGAGGAACTTCCGTAGGTCATGGTCTATGAATCCCATCCTCTCAAGTTTGGTAGAATGACCATTGTCACATGAAATCCTTTTGGTATGACTGAATTTACTGGCTGATATTTGGAAATTTTACCAACAATAACTTTAGGTTCCTCCTATGGCCTTGGTGGAACATAATTAGGAAACAAGTTGGATGACCCAAATCATGTTGCTTCAGCTTCATGTGGAGTTGTTGTTCTCTTTTTGCGACCAGATCGAAGAGCATACCTTTTTCTTCTTGATGGGTCAGGTTGTTCCAACTATAAAACAACTTCTGCGAACAAAATCGGTTGTGAGACAACTTCTGTAGTCTCTTCCCTAATAGGTGCAGGCCACAAAATCTCCATTCCTGATTCTAGAATTGTGCTTGTGCTTGAAACATAAATGATCATGCTCTAAGAAAAAAACTTTGAATCAAATGGTTGCAAACAGATGGTTCAGCGAAAGAAGTCAATCAGATGGATGCAGTGGAATGACCAAGCTTTGGCATGAAGACGAAGTAGGTTGGATCATGCAAAAACTTGTTTTCTCGCATGATCCTCGAATAAATAGAGAAGGCGGCGATGGATTGTGTTACATGGAGCAATATTTTTAATCATTTAAATGAAACCGCCAATCAAACCATCACTTCACACATTAGTTAAATAGTAGTTATTATGAATTAATGACATATGTGATAAAAAAGGATGCCACTAAATTCTCCCATTACTTTAATTTAATTGTCAACGAATTGTCACTTGTGAACAAAATCCTCATGTGACAAGAATGATTTTGCAACAACAATTCTTTGCTTGCATAGTTTGCGACAACAATTCTTGTTTTTGACAAACATAGTTTGCGACAAAAATTCTTCTTTTTGAAAAACACTCATAATCTTACGAAAAAACACTCATAAAATTGCGACAACAATGTTCATAAACTTGTGACTAATTCTATTTTCTTCTTTCTCTTTTTTTTTTTTTACTTTTTCCGTCTCTTTTTGAACTATCAGTCAATGAAAGTGTGACTATCCTGATAAGGATTTAGCCGAATTCCATTCACTAAACCCTTGAACGATGTACCATCTAACTTTTGTAATTGAACTACACCTCCCTCAATGATATGAATGACAACATATGGTTGCATCCAATGTGTTCGAAGATTTCCAGTATGCTGCAAAGACTTACTATCTTATAGGAGAACAAGACCTCCGATCTGAAACTGCTTATACTTAATATTTGATCGTGCCAATATTTTTGTCGCTCCTTCTCAACAGTCTAATGATATGCTATGACAAAGCAATATTATTCCAGTTGTACCATATGCAAGGATATTTCTTCTGCAACACCAACATCAGTCTTTTCAGTAATCACATCTATCATTATACTTGGTACAATATATTCTAGTGGCACGAAAACTTCTTGTCCATAAACCAATCTAAATGGAGTTTGTCATGTCAACTTTTTATAGGTTGTGCAATAAGGTCATAATACTGCAGGTATCTTCTGATCCCAATAATTTCTTTGAACATTACATATTTTTGTCAATGCATTCTCCAGAATATTAATGAATTCCCCAACAACACCATTTGCTTGTGGGTGATATATTTTTGTCTTTCGGTGCTGAATATGAAATTTGTCAGTTAGTTTTTCATTTAGCTGATTCAAAAAATTTGTGCCTTGATCACTTATCAAAACCTTCAGGAATCCAAATTGGGTCACTACGTGGTCGAACAAAGATCTTACAACAGTACAATCCTTTATCAGTTATGCTTCATCTCATCTGGTTAAGTAGTCTATCACAATGATTATATAATGTGCACCCATTATTTTTCCTAGTGGATTAATATGACCCGCATAATCAACAACCCATTTGTCAAATTCCTAGAAAGCCACATGTGGTATTAGCGAAATCTCATATCGTCACAACCATTTTCCATTTCTTTGACAAATATGACATCTGTGACAATAATATTTAGCGTCTACATAAAGAGTAGGCCACCACAATCCTGTTTGTAATATCTTGCACACTGTTTCTTTTCCAACATAATGGTTTCTTGCTACACCAACATGTGCTTCATTCAATACCATTGTTCATTCATGTTCCAAGACACATCGAGGAATAATTTCACCGGGTCCCATCTTGTATAATTGTTCACTGATTAACTATAAATATGTAGATTTTACAACTCATTATTTCTTCTGTGTTGTATTGAATCCTTCTGGTGCATATCCTATAGTTAATATATGTACAAAATCTCTGTAGTGATCATCAAACATCTTAATTACAAGTAGTTGTGAGTTGGAAAGACTATCATCGACATTACCAGGTTCTTCTCCACTTTCTAACCTCGACAAATGGTCTAGTCCTAAATTCAGTGGACCTGCATTGACAATAATTTAAAATTTAAAATATTGGAATAGGAGAAGCCATCGAAAAATATTTTCCCTCAACACTGGACTATTAACCAAATATTTCAATTCAAAATGATTTGTATACATCTTGAAGTGTCCTCCAAGAAAATATTGTTGAAATTTTTGAAAAGAATATACCATAGCAAGCCCTTCTCTTTCTGTAGTGGTATAGTTATTTTTTGCCATCGACAATTTTCTACTAGAAAATGCAATAGGGTGATCAATAGCACCATCATCTAGATGAGAAAGTACAATGACCAATGAGATAGATGACACATCGACATGTACATGAAATCCTTTTTTTCACTCTGGAAATACCAATATAGGTGTTATAACCATCTTATTTTTAAGAACATCCAAACTCTCTTGACATTGCTCATTCCATTGAAACCTGGTATATTTTTTCAACAATTTCTCCAAAGGGGTTTGTATCCTCTGCATACCCTCTGATGAATTTTCTATAATACCCTGTATGTCCCAAATTATCTCTCAATTGTTTTACTGTCGAGGGTGGTGGTAGGTCGACAGTAATTATAATTTTGGCAGGATCCATAAATATTCCATTGCGACAAACCACATGACCAAGTAAAATTCCAAAAGGGGCACAAAAAATCACTTCTTTAAATTAAGAGAAATAAGAAATTATCTACACCGTTCAAGCATCATTCTGAGACTCTCAATGTGAGATTTTACTAGCCCTAATACCGTCTTTCCATCAAAGTCTACTTCAAGAAATTTATGGATGAAGTCTTTAAAAGAAACTACGACTATTCTAGAAAAAATAGTAGGAGCATTCTTGAGTCCAAAGAGCATTACCATATACTAGAAGCATCCCCATTATGTCACAAAGTTTTTTTTGTATCGATATTCCTTCTCAGTCCTTATCTGATGGTAACAAGAGAATCCATCAGTAAACAAATACACTTCTTATCCTCTGGCGCTCTCCAATACTTCATCTGTAAACAGGATCAGAAATGGGTCGTGCAGGTAGGCATCATTTAGATTTTTCAAGTTGACACAAATATGAACTTCGTCAGTTTTCTTGTCTTGGAACCCCATAGGAATAATCGATTCATATTCCTTGAAAGGTTCTATAATGCCTGCATCTAGCATTCTATCCAACTCTATCTTGAATTTTTCTTTATATCTGAGATTGAGCCTATATTGGGATTGTTTGATAGGTTTTGTGTCGGGCTTCAAGGGAGTCTTCATTTCTTCGAGATCTCCAACATTTCCCTTCATTTTTGAAAATTTAGTGGGGAATATCTAGAACTCATGTAATAAGTCTATAATATTTCCTATGGTCTGATCATCCCAGTAGTCTCGGATATTGGAAAAATTCATGTTCTCTGAAGAACCAATATTTAATTTCTTTATTTTCAAAGGATTCAGAAACTTGTCACTTGATATACCTGACCCTTCCATTGCGCGAGAACATTTGGAATATGGAATATTTATGTCACGTGGATCATCATCATCAGGTTCACCTGTTATATTATAGCACTCCATCCAATGTTGAACTGTCACATTACTATGATGGAAAATTGTCATCGACACATGAATATATTCAAAGATATTAGTTCTGATTACTTTCAAAGCAACATCAATTGAAGGATTATCATCAGCAAATTTGAATGTATGCATAAAGGTGGAACTTATCTCTTCCCACTCAATTGTTCCTCTTTGCATCTCAACCGACGTATACCAGTTTCTCGGTATCATGTCCAAATCATATGAACTGGTGGACCCATTCTTTTCGTGACGATATCTCCCATGGCATGCGAAAATGCTCAATATGCTCGACAGGATTAGTCAGTCCTATATATTTCTGACCAGTTGTTGCAGCTGAAAATTTTCCCAAATTTCTAAAAATTTTGGACCCTCCTTATTGATTTTGTTGAAGGCCGTTTGTTCCCACTCTACTACATGTTTGGATTGTTCTAGGCCAGTTTTTCTTGCTTTTCAGGAATTGGTTTGGGTCTGCAAATGTTTTGGACTGTAGGACTTAGCAGGTTTTATGATATTTTATTGTTGCCAAGGTTTGGCCAAGGTTTAAAATGAGATTTTCAATTGCTATTTTTCGGAGGTCAGTTAGACATTGCGCCGATAATTAAAGCCTTTCGTGGATCTCGCATTTAATTGTTGAAAAAATATATCGCTTTGCGATGTTTCGGAAGGTATTATGACTTTGATCGGAGGTCGAAGGCTGATTGAGGTCTGCCATTGCAGCCCTAGAATAGACTAAATTCCCGTTTGACTTATTTTCCTTTCGCTGATGTCTTGTTCTATTTTTCTCCGATGTTTACTAGTCTATGGATTTTCTTGACCATATAACTCCCACCTTTGCGGCTATGTAGTGCACTAACTATTCGATGCTTCAGAAGATTCGACCCCCAATGTTTCATCGTGCCTTCATCTTGGTTGTGTTCTAGAACCCCTAGATTGTAGGTCACCCGTCGTTGCAGCTACGTAGCTCACTAACCAACCAATGTCAAGTGTTCCGATTCACCGATGGGGGTTTTTATGTGCCTGTTTCTTAATCATTTTCCTACTGATTGTTATGAGCTTGTAACTGTTTTCGTAAATGACCGGTGCGCCTTGTTTTTTCAGGTTGAAATTTGCACATGAAAACCCAGCTCCGGTTTTCTCTTCTTTTAGTACTCATTTTAATGATATTATGGTTTATGTTTATTGAATATAGTCGAAATAAATGATGAGTTCTCATTTGATCGCAGATAGATATGGCATATTTTCTCAGATGCCTTTGAAGATTATTGCGGTGAAGAAGATGCAGTTGGAGGACAAAGCATGTTAAAGCATAAGGCAACAAAGTTGTTGCTCGAGGAAGAAAATTATAAGGGTCTGAAAAGGGACCGACGAATAGTAGAGTGTAATCATTAAAGAGCAAAGGCCCAGGCTTGGGCAGTTCATCAGTTACCTAGCTATGTCTATTTTATAAAAGTCTTTATTTGAACGTAACATTGAATTATGAGCATTCACAAAATGACAAGACTAGAGATTGAAACGGTTTTTGGGCAATCGAAAGGTTTTGAGCTGGTTCTTGTATAAATATAGAAAAGAGATAGGGGGGAAGGGATTTTTCCCAGTGAGACTTGTGAACTACTTGTTGTAAGAGGAACTATTTCATTTTGCAATAATAAATTACAATTTTTCCTGTTGGAGAAAGTGTTGCGTGGAATGTTCAAATGTTATGAAATGAACAATGTTGAAGGGGAACTATTTCATTTTCAGTTGTGTTTCATTAACTGTGAGATCGTTCTAACTTTATGAACCTATGTTCTTGTATGAATGTTCTCTGGTTTATTCTGTGATAATTTCCACTATGAGTAATGAATGTTTTAACAGATGACGAGCTATCTTGTTGTGCATATCTTTATTCATGTTTATGTGTTTTGATTCTAAGAACATATATCTGTGATTTATCTTAACATATGAGTAGTAATACATTACTCATTAATTGATAATCTTGATCCTCCCTAGGGATAGCTTAGTTAATATTGTTTTCAGTTGTGTGTGATTTAGATGTGAGAGAGTCTAAGACGAGAGGTAAGAACCTGCTCATCACATTGTGGCCACTCCTCATATTCTTTATCAATATGCATCTTATATAGGCACTTGCATATCATACTTAAAGTCAAAAATACAAAAATATACACGGTGGACTGGGCCTCAATCGGTAAAACCCTTTGTTTTTGTTACTTGACCTACAGCAGCTAGACCGCAAACCGGACGGATTCCCCATACCAAACAGTCATGGTCTAGTTTGGAACATTGACTGGGGAGAATCCCTTATTGTTGTTGCCTATGAATTTCCAAGCATCAACATATTTTGGCACTAGAAGGAGGGCCACTAGTGCAAGGCTGGCTGGGGAAATTCATTTCCTTGAAATTACTCCACCAGTGATAGTTTTGAAAGCAGTTCATTTCTTGATCCAAATACTGAAGAGAATAGAGAACATTTGTTTTCTATAGACAACCAATTAGTTAATGATGTGAGAAGACACGCATGGGACTATGTAAAGAGTATTGGAGGATTACCCACTATCCCTGATTTACCCCGAAGAGAATACAAGAAGAAAGATCATCCAATCTTAGAAGATTCAGTGTTGGTTGGAGATTTGGAAGAGTTAGTAGAAGTACCATTACATGAATTTGTTTAGCCTCTAAAGAAAGTAGGCCCGAACACACCTTACTATTCTCCTATGCATACTCTCGTTCCCTCACCTCCTCACTCTCCACCCAGACTCATGGAAGGTGTTAATGCAAATCAGCCACTTAACCCACCAAATCCACCACCGGCTTGGAAAGCCAGATCAACCTTGAAATTAACACCTTCGTTGCATGACTTACCTCAATATTTTGAGAAGATGTTGCCCAAGTTTGATCCAAATGAGAATATGTTAGTAGATGACCATTTACAAAGTTTCTATTTGGTGATAGAAGGATTAAGGGCTGGGGAACATGAGGATGTAGTTTGTAGAATTTTTCCGCATACCCTTAAAGGAGCAGCAGCATCATGGTATTTTGGTTTGCCTGCAAAATCTATCCCAGAATGGGATAGCTTTGAAAGGATTTTCAAAATTAAATATGAACCCAAAAAACTCATGCGACTCTCATGAAAGGACGGTGCGCTTTAAAGAAAGAAAGAAAAGAGAAGGTGCATAGTTTTACCCAAATATTTGCAGCTTATCTTAAGAATTTTTCTGAAACTGACAAACCCTCGGATAAAGTTCTGATTGAGTATTATACTTCAGCTCTATGGCCCGATTTGGCCATGTTTTCCAAAATGAAAGCCAAGCCTACACTAGTAGAGACTTATGAAGAAGCGCAGAGAGTAGAGGCTAAAAAGAAAAGCATCGAAGATTATCCTGAGCAGTCAGGAGAAAAAAATGTTGGGAGAAAAGCTTTGTTATTTACCAAGCCTAAAGAGGAGCAATCACCCAATTTTGAAGGAATGTAAATGATTACGCAGAAGCTCTCTAATAGAATAATAGACTTGGAAAAGGAAAAGGAATCCCAAAAGTTTTATAAGCCTTATTACAAGAAAAGGGATAATAACAATCAATCCCAACCCCCTCCGCACAGTCCTACATCAATGAACTTAACGGAGGTTGGGATGGATAACTTTTGCACTTTTCACTAACAACCCCATTCTGAAAAGAATTGTCCTCAATGGATAAATTCAATGACGTTGGTAATGAATCAGCCGTTGGATTCCAAATTAATCGAGGATAATGATGAATAAGGAAAAGACAACAATAAATCAACAGAAAAACAAGAGGATGAGGTCGTGGTTTTATGGGACTGTGTATCATTGTTTGATACTGAAGAAGAAAAGGATATGAAACATGAAGATATATTGGAAATGAATGTAATGACAAGAAGCCAAGGGTTGATTAAGGAAAATAGTCTTATGCTCCCAAAGATTAAGAGACTTAAAAAGAATATAAAGAAATTTCAAAAAAACACCTCAGCTAATAAAATTCCAGAATTTACTACCACCAGTCAAAATCCAAGACAGATCAACATGCCTACTAAGCCCATTGAAGAGAAGATAAATAATGTTAAAACAAATCTCACAGAACATAATATGGATTATGACATTGTGGAGGATATAAAAAAGGTAAGGGAAAATATCTTGTTATTTGAGATGTGCAATGTGCCGCAGCAAAAAGAAAAGTTATTGAAAGCACTTGAAATATTAGAGCAGAAGATTCCCACTGACAATCAGCCCCAAGAAGAAGAAATTGGTGAAGCAAGTGTGGGAGGTAAACCTAAATGCAAGACTCCACCTTTTCTCCTTACTTTTGAAATTTTCAACCACAACGTGCACAACTGTCTAGTAGACTCGAGGGCATTAGTAAATGTTATGCCATTGCTGGTCTGTAAAAAGATAAATGGACAACCTAAACCTTCTACCTGGAGGGTCATTCAGTTGGACAGAACGAATGTGAAGGTAATTGGGGAAATGGAGGATGTTCTCATTCGCTTGTCCTCAAATGATAAGGTATGTCAATTCATTGATATTGTAGAAGCAGACATACTTGAGGCTTATGGACTTGTTTTGAGCAAATATTGGTCGGCCAAGCTGAGTCGATATTTATCTTCAAAGTGGTCACATCTATGGTTACCTTATAAAGGAAGCCCAAATCAAATTAAATTTTTAAGAGAGCCCCACATGAAACACAATGTTACTCAGTTCGAAGGTAAAAATGAACCAGTGAATTCTATTTTGGGAAATTACTTCATTGATCTAGAACCGGGAAACTATCAAGCAGAAGAAGCCAACGATACATCAGATGCTCAGCCTGATCTCCTTCAATTTTCACAAGATGATGAACTCGATTGTAAAATAGTATACTTAGTTGTAGATGTAGATGTTGATTCATGCATAGTAGTGATAGGCGATTTTTGGATGCTTTTCTTTGATGGGTCTAAAACTTTAGAAGGGTCAGGAGCCGTCTATGTCCTGATTGATCCTAAGAAGAATAAACTTTTTCCTTCATGTAGGTTAGAATTTGAGTGCACCAATAACACAGCCGAATATGAAGCATTAGTTCAGGGGCTAAGAAAAGCAATTGAGTTAAAGGTAGAAAATCTGAAAATGTATGGGGATTCTAAAATAATTTTAAAACAAATTCAAAATCAATTACATTGTATTTCCCCTCATTTAAAATCTTATCAAAATTAAGTATGGGATTTGCTTAAATGTTTTCATGCATTTAATATTGTATCAATTCCTAGACTTAAGAATGTGGCAGCAGACTTGTTGGCCACCTCAGTTGTGAGGCTTGTGCCCTCTAATAATTGGTGTTATATTGAATTTATTTTTAGGCCTTCGGTTCCAGATATGATTACCAATTTACAAGTTTTTGATGATGATCAAAAAATTCTAGAATTCCTGACAAATGACGAGACCTTCAAAGGGGCAATTATTGATGATGAAGAGCATCAGGCCGAGCTAAAATTCGATAATTTTATTCCTAAACGAGTCAGGAATTTAGAGCGAATGTTTGATATAAATGAGAAATTCAGAAGGCCAGTGAATGTGAAGACTCATAGCTCGTTTCTACAGTTCGAGTTGATTAATTTAGGGACTGAAACTGAACCTAAATATGTGAATTTGGGAAAAAAATTCTCTCCAGGTGAAAGAAATAAGTTCATCGGTCTATTCAAACAATACAAAGATGTTTTTGCATGGACGTATGAATATCTGAAGACATATGACACCAATATTATTCAGCATGTTATCCCCTTCAGATCGGGGGTCAAGCCCTATCAACAACCTTTAAGGAAAATGCATCCAAAACTGGAGCCTCTAATTCAGAATGAAGTAAAGAAGTTGTTGGATGCTAAAATTATCTTCAAAGTTAGACACTCGAAATGGGTTTCAAATCTAGTAGCAGTAAGAAAGAAATCTGGAGAAATTAGACTATGTGTGGATTTCAAAAACCTAAATCATGCTTCAGATAAAGACAATTATCCTGTCCCACCCATGGAACAGATATTGCAAATGGTTTCGAGTTCTAAATTATTTTCTTTATTAGATGGACTCTTTGGCTACAGTCAAGTGTTAGTAGCTGAAGAAGACAGACTTAAAACTACATTCAGAACTAGATGGGGGACTTTTGCTTACAGAAGGATGCCCTTTGGACTCATAAACGCTAGAGCTACTTTACAGAGGGCTATGGACATAGCTTTCCACGGTTTGATTGGCCACAGTGTTGTAGTATACCTCGATGACATCATGATATTCTCAAAGAAAAGGGAGGAACACGCATTCCATCTAAAACATATTTTTGAATGCTGCCGAAAGTATGGTATCTCATTAAACCCCAAGAAGTGCGTCTTTGCTGTTACTGAAGATAAGTTACTAGGTCACGTGGTTTCTAAGAAGGGTATCTCCATAGACCCAGAGAGGAACAAAGCTATTGAACAGATTCCCTTACCCCATAATAAAAAAGGCATGCAATCATTTATGGGGACAATAAATTTCGTGTGAAGGTTTGTGCCGGATTTCGCTCAAATTGTTAAACCTTTGCAGCAAATGGTAAAGCAAAGTGTACAATTCAAGTGGAATGATGTAGAGAAGAATGAATTTAGTAAAATAAAGATAGATGTTGTGCACATGCCCTCCCTCAAAAGTTTGGATTTTGAGAAAGATTTTATTTTGTACACTTTCGCATTTGACGATTCACTAGCAATGGTGCTTACCCAGAAGGAAGATGGGGAGATGAGTTTCCCATATAATTTATGAGCACTGGTATGAAGGGAGTTGAATTGCAATACCTAGATATGGATAAAAAATATTACGCAATCTTCAAAGCAGTAAAACAATTCAGAGCATATATACTTAAGAACTGGACAAAGGTAATAGCTCCACACCCAACTGTGAGGTCTCTTTTCGTACAAAAGGAATTAGGAGAAAGAAGAAGCAACTGGGTAACATCTCTCCAGGAGTATAACCTTGAATTCAAGCCAACCTCGATAGTTAAAGGGAAAGGATTGTGAAAACTAATGACTGAAAGTAAAGACAATGAAGAAAATAACTGGGAAGATGAAGCAGAGTCACATTTGATGGATGCTTGTCCTCTTTTCACAGCTCCAGACTCCTGGTATCGATACCTTGTGCATTATCTCTACGATGGATTGTTACCGGAACATTGGAATTCTAAGCAAATAAGAGCACTGCGTCTTAAATCAGCCTCATATCAGATTATTGAAGGAATGTTATTTAGGAAGAATTATGATGGAGTTCTTCTTAGATGCTAAGATAAAGAAGATGCGAATAAGGTCATGATAGACTTACATGATGGGCCTATGGGAGGGCATTTTTTCGAAGACACAACAGTGCATAAAATTCTCAAAGCTAGATACTATTGGCCTACACTGTTCAAATATGCACATGCCCATGTCAGAAAGTGCGACATCTGTTAAAGGTGTGGTGGAAGACAAGCTAAAGCAGTAGGACCATTAAAGCCTGTGACGATAACAGAACCGTTTGAGCAGTGGGGAATAGATATCATTGGAGAAATAAATCCAAATTCATCTTTGCAACACAAGTATATTTTGACAACAATCGACTACTTCACTCGAAAGGTCGAGGCCATTCCATTGCGTATAGTGAATGAAGGTGCGGTCATGGACTTCTTGCAAGATCATAATATGACCAGGTTTGGAGTTTCGATTTCTTTAGTTTTCGATAATGCTACTTATTTTTCCTCTATTAGATTAACTGCATTTTCTCATGAAAAGGGAATTAAGTTGCATTATTCTGCAAATTATTATCCACAAGGAAATGGTTTGGCTGAATCTACAAACAAGAATCTGATTAGAATATTAAAAAGGCCCATGATATAAAACTAGAGAAGTTGGCATTCAACATTACAAAATGCTCTTTGGGCTGATAGGGTCACTCCCAAGACTTCGTTAGGTGTGTCCTCGTATACCCTTGTTTATGGAAAAGAAGCCATTCTGCCCCCCAATATCATGCTACCCTCTTCCATAATGGCTCAGGAGTCAAGAGGTTCAGATAATGAAGTATTGCAGATAAGAATCCATAATCTTTTGAAGGTAGAGTAATCTAGATCCAAGGCCAGAGAACATTTTAGACAACAATAGGAGGTAGTGAAGAGGTGGTTTGATAAGCACAAAGCTGGAACAAAATATTTTGAAGTAGGAGATTTGGTTCTTAAGTGGGATCACCCTCATGATGAGAAGGGAAAGCACAAAATGTTCCAATAGTTATGGGTAGGACCTTTCCAGATTACAGCAAAAGTTGGCCCCTCAACCTATAAATTGCAAGATTTACAGGGATGGGACGAGAACTTACCAGTAAATGCTTTAGTTCTTCAACCTTATTTTTCTTTATTTTTTGTTTTATTTTATTTTGTTTTGTACATAAATAATTGATTTGTTTTTCCATTTTGATTTGTTCCTTTCCTTTTTGTTTAGTTTAGTTTTCTTCTGATTTCAATAAAAGAAGCAAACTTTTGGTTGCATGGAGAGTATCAGAGCCCTTGATAAACTAAGATTTTTTGGGCATTAGACTGTATCCTATTGTTTGAATCTGATGGATTTTCTTCTAGTAAGTAGTTTTCCTAAATGTCTATGAACACATTGAAGTCCGGTGTAATCCCTGAAATAACTCAGAATCAAAAGGTCTGGAGTACTATTTCGAGGCTCCATCCATTTCACATCTAAAATGTCCTAGGGGGTTATAGCAAAAGACCCATGGAAAGGTGGGCAGGGTAAACAGTATATGATATCTAAATGATCCCATGCAAAGAATTGAAATCTAAAGGCTAATAAGAGTCAAAAATCCTAAGAAAGCAATATTTATCGAAACAAAGTACTGAATCATATGAGTACAGATTGCCAAAAGTTCTTCTTCATCCTTGAGCTCAAAATTAAATGCATCTCTCACACAAAAGGACACTATGGATAGAAGAGCCTGAATAAAATTCAGAAAGAAAGGCATGAGGAGGACTCAAAAGGACAAAAAGTCCACAAACGAAAAGTGCCAAGTGGCATGGGAATGGGGAACAAACAAATATTTATGTTTACCATGTGTTACAATCCTATGGTGTCTAAGCTTGAAGCTACCCAAAGACAGAGGTAAAATGAAATCCACCCACTTAGCCTCGAAAGAGTTATCCTAACTATGAGATTTTGGGTGTCACTCCCTAAAATTGGACTATCATCAATGATTATAGCTACATATATTTGACATTATGGGAATCCAGATATCTAGAAGAATTCAGCATGTCATTTTTACTGCTAAACAATGTGTTGCTTAAAGAGGAGTTTATTCAGAGATCTGGGTTCACCAGTGAGCCGCCAATTGTTGCAGCTGCAACCTTTCCCAAATTTCTAAAAATTTTGGACCCTCCTTGTTGATTTTGTTGAAGGCCGTTTGTTCCCACTCTGCTACACGTTTGGATTGTTTGAGGCCAATTTTTCTTGCTTTTCGGGAATTCGTTTGGGTCTATGAATGTTTTGGACTATAGGACTTAGCAAGTTTTATGATTTTTTATCGTTGCTGAGGTTTAAAAGGAGATTTTTAGTTGTCATTTTTCAGAGGTCAGTTAGACATTGCGCTGATAATTAAAGCCTTTCATGGATCTCGCATTTCATTGTTGAAAAAGATCTCACTTTGTGATGTTTTAGAAGGTTTTATGACTCTAATCGGAGGTCGAAGGATGATTGAGGTCCATCGTTACGTCCCCAAAATATACTAACTGCTAGTTGGACTGCTTTTCCTTTCGTCGATGTCCTGTTCTATTTTTCTTTGATGTTGAATAGTCTGCAGATTTTCTTGAAAATATAACTCTCATTCTTGCGGCTATGTAGCGCACTAACTATATAATGCTTCAAAATATCCAACCCTCGATGTTTCATCACACCTTCTTCTTGGTTGTGTTCTGGAACCCCTAGATTGTAGGTCACCCACCATTGTGGCTCCGTAGCTCACCAATCAACCGATGCCAAGTGTTCCAATTCACCAATGGGGGTTTTTATGTGCCTGTTTCTTAATCATTTTCCCACCGATTTTTGTGAGCTCATAACTATTTTCGTAAATGACTGGTGTGCCTTCTTTTTTCAGCTTGAAATTTGCACAAGAAAACCCAGCTCTGGTTTTCTCTTGTTTAAGTACTCATTTTATTGATATTATGGTTTATGTTTATTGAAGATAGTTGAAATAAATGATGAGTTCTCATTTGATCGCAGATAGACATGGCAGATTTTCTCAGAACCTTTGAAGATTATTGCAGCAAAGAAGATGCAGTTGGAGGACAAAGCATGTTAAAGCATAAGGTAGCAGAGTTGTTGCTAGAGGAAGAAAATTATAAGGGTCTGAAAAGGGACCGAGGAATGGTATAGCATAATCATTAAAGAGCAAAGGCCCAGGCTTGGGTGATTCGTCAGTTACCTAGCTATGCCCATTTGAATGTAACATTGAATTATGAGCATTCGCAAAATGACAAGACTGGAGATTGAAACGGTTTTTGGGCAACTGAAAGGTTTTGAGCTGGTTCTTGTATAAATATAGAAAAGAGATAGGGGGGAAGGGATTTTTCCCAGTGAGACTTGTGAACTACTTGTTGTAAGAGGAACTATTTCCTTTTGCAATAATAAATTACAATTTTTCCTGTTGGAGAAAGTGCTGTGTGGAATGTTCAAATGTGGTGAAATGAACAATGTTGAAGGGGAACTATTTCGTTTTTAGCTGTGTCATTAACTATGAGATCGTTCTAACTTTATGAACCTATGTTCTTGTATGAATGTTCTCTGGTTTATTTTGTGATAATTTCCACTATGATTAATGAATGTTTTAACAGACGATGAGCTATCTTGTTGTGCATATCTTTATTCATGTTTATGTGTTTTTATTCTAAGAATAGCTATCTATGATTTATCTTAACATATGAGCAGTAATACATTACTCACTAATTGATAATCTTTCTCCCTAGGGATAGCTTAGTTAATATTGTTTTCAGTTGTGTGTGATTTAGATGCGAGAGAGTCTAAGACGAGAGGCAAGAACCTGTGCATCACATTGTGACCACTCCTCATATTCTTTACCGATCTGCATCTTAGATAGGCACTTGCATATCATACTTAAAGTAAAAAATACAAAAACATACATGGTGGACTTGGCCGCAACCAGTAAAAACCTTTTTTTTTGTTACTTGACCTACAGTAGCCGGACCACAAACCGGATGGATTCCCCATACCAAACAGTCACGGGCTAGTTGAGAACATTGACTGGGGAGAATCCCTTGCTGTTGTTTCCTGCAAATTTCTAGGCATCAACACCAGTATAGAGAACATTTTCTCCAAATTGGACTTCCGACAATCTTCGGCATTGAGACCATTCTGAAATAGACTACTTATGTGCAACCCACCATCTTGTAAGTGTATATTTTAATGCAACATCTAGGGCTAACAAGCGTTGAGGATTAGACACTTTCTCTTCAAAATATATAAGAAAGGATTCCAGGTTAGGTAAATATTCATAGGTAGGTAGATCACATACCTTAGTACCTATGCATTGCACATATTTTTTAATTATTTTTCACTTTCACATTGAAACTTCATGTAATTGATTATGCTAGTTCTCTAGAGCTTCTCCTGAGTGTGATGAGCAAGAACTAATGCTTTGCCAACTGAGTTTTCCATCGTCTGTCGGATTAACATAGTCTTCCATCATAGAAGTAATATTGTATATATGGTCCATATATCCATATTTTCCTTCACTATTTACCTTCTCATTATACCTCTAGCCTTCCAGAGGATCAATTAGCGCGACCACCCTTATTTGTGTCTTCAAATGTTAGTATCATCTTCTTAAAATTTATAATATTTTGATTGTCAATGACCTAGTCGATCCCTATAAGAATGGGATACATATTCATATCATCAACAATATATATCACCTCAAAATATGCATAATTCTGAAGAGGCTTCTATCTTGACAGGAACTTGTGTCAGCCGACCAACAGGAAAAACCTTTGATTGATTGACTTATCTCAGTTGAACAGGAGACCATACTAGTGTTGTATTTTCCATACTTTCCCATGTATTTTTGGTAAGAATATAAACATCCAATCCTAATTCCATAATAATACAATCCATTTCATAGTCACCTATTTGGGAATTCATCATTTTCTCACGACAAGTTTTTTGTATTTTACCAATGTGATTAACTCTCTTTTCTAGTCGGACATTGGGTTGAGGTTCTTAGACTAAAGCTAGAATTTATACTACAACATCTATATCTGTTATCAATTCTAAACAAAATTTAAAGAATTATTTCAACTTACTAACATTTTTTGTTGGTTTCTTTTGAAATAATCATTCGAATATATGAGGCATTTATAATATTGGTCCTTCATGTGATATTGGTATAGTAGCAAAATTCGATGCTTGATTTCTATCAATGAAATCATGTTGTGCATCCAAGAACACTTTCTTTTATTTATGGACATCAAATGGCACTTTCTTTTGTTGTGTTGGTCGGACTCTTGGCCGTCCATATGGTGCTTCTTGATCTCCTCTAGTTGCAGCACCTCCTTTTGTCACGACAATAATATTAGGTTCCTGAGGTTCAACATAAATATTTTGAATGTTTGGATTATCTTTATAAGGTGGGTTCTAGTTTCCCTTATTTTTAGCTCGCCACTTAAGAATCAATTGTGGACATTCTTCAACAATGTGATCCAGTTATTTACAATACGAACACATTGATGTAGGATTGGTACATTCTCTAGCAAAATGTCTAGGTTGTCCACAATTATAACAAATGACTTGGCCTCTTCCATCAACAAATCCTCCTACTCATCCTCATGCTCTAAAAATATGAACCCCCCTCTTGGCTGAGGGTATTGTGCATGAGCTTGCTCAACTTGCATCTGTTCATCATTCTTCATTAGATAAGTGTCATTTTTTTTCTCTTGCAGCAACTGATATGCCCTGGAATATTTCTTGTCATGACCCAATGATCAATAGAATTTAAAATATAGGTTGGATGATGCACTTACTGTTTTTTGTAAATACAAGAATTCCTTCGACCAATGCCCTCAGGTTTGAAAAATTCTACACCAAGGAGTTCCTTGTGTATTTATCAAATTTGGTGCACCTGATGCAATATAATTCATGAATGTTGGACATGAGTCTTTATGATTTCCTTCCATTCTGCATCATGTAAACAAGATTTCCTCCTACACTTCTTTCCCTTTCTTGATATCCTATATTTGCAAGGTGAGGTGGCAAGTTGCGACTGTATTTTCATCATTCCTGTACCAGTTTCTCCGACCGGTGAAGCCTCCATATTCATAGCAATATCAAGAGCCTCGCTCTGTTATACATCCTCTAGTGCATCAAATGCACATGGATATGTGGTATCATCTCCACAATAAACCATTCTTTAGGTTGGGAATCTGACATCTGAAAACTCACTTTAGCCATCATAGTTTTAAATCTTTGGTCGAAGTCCCAAACAGACTCAGTTGACAAATTATTAATCTCTTTTAATTTAGTAACACATTGCGAATACGACTTAGGATTTTTAAAATCATCTATCAATCATGTCCAGATTTGATCTAATGATTTCTGGGGAATCCTTGCTGGAACCATAGAGAATTTCATATACTAGTCAAGCACACAACCTCTAAAGTTTGTGATCATCTCCTCTCTTTTTATAATAACCTCACATTGGACCTATCGTGCTATCCAAATAGCTTCACATAGGAACCAATGTTGCTTAGGCTCCTCCAACCCATTCCCATTGAATATAGGTAACTTAATATCGCTTCCTTCCATTCTGGGTACTTGTGGTATTGCTGAATTAAAGGTTCTACTAGTAGAAATTCCTTTACTATTATTCCCACTATTACTGTTACTATGATTGACAAGACCACTTGGTGATGTGCTTTTAGGTTTTACCTCAGGTTCTGGAGATGTATGTGGGGTCGTGGGTATGCCTTAACCTAGATCTGGTGCTTCCTTCTCTTCTCCTTTAGAAATAAGCTAATATTCCTCCTCTTCATTGCAGGATTCTCTATAGAGATGCGATTCCAATTTGTAGTCCCTTATTTTAGTCGCAGTCCTTCTCTCCTAGTTGCAGTCCTTCTCTTTCCTAACCAAAATATTCTTCCACTTCTCAGGCGACCACGCTCTTGCTCAATCTCGTTATCAACAGAAAACATCTCATCTTACTCTGGTCCATTTTTTCAAATATTTCTTGTGACATTACCCAAAATATTCACACACAAATATTTATCTGTCAGACTCCATCCTCATAATCCCTTTTCCACATACTAGAATTCTTATCCACAAATTCAAATATTTTAGATAATGACCTCAAGGTTCTTGAAAGAACTCTCTTTCTGTTTCATTACGTGACTTTATCGTACCGGATGCAATATATGTGATATATCCCCCCATAATGCTATCAATCTAGAAGTTGACAACCCTAGATATAGGATAAATAACTCTTTTCAATAGTCAGATCAACCAAGGACTCCACTTTGTAGGCTAAGTCACTGCCTTCGGCAATTTTTTGCCTTGGAAATCAAAAAATCAGTGAATTTTTAAGGGAAATGAACTAAATCTATTAAAATCGAGGATTTTTAACCATTGGGTTAAACCCTCAGCTCAAGAAAAACTAACTTCGCAATGTGTATTTTGTGAGTGAATCTATCTATTCAAGGATTGAAGCAGCTAAGTAAATTTGTTGATTCTCATCGTGATCCATGATCCGTGAGTGAAGAATGAACTCAAAACTATGGAGGCTATAATTTTTTAGTGAGTCACAGAGGGCTAAGGATGTTGTCTCTAAAACTTAAGGAAAACCGTTTACTCCCAAATCTAGTGGAAATTCGAACGAGGGCCGAGTCTCAACTAAAATTCCATGATTCTACTATAGTAGTTGTATTAGTGTCGACTCCAAAATATATAAATATATAAATCCTAGCAGCTCCAGAGGGTTTTATTGGTTGTCTCAAGCTGGGTGTAGGTCTTGTTGCCTAAGTTATTTCAATATTTCAGTCGTCGCTCATCTCAGTAATGTGTGTCATGTAGGTCTCTAGATTCATGTGTTTATAAATGAATCCCTCGGGTAACTCCCTATACCACTCTCTGAATGAAGGCTTTGGAGGCACAACAATAGTCTTCTCCAGGATGGCATGAACCAATTACCCCCTTACTTTGATTATTCCCCAATCATAGAGGTCGGTGGAGGTAGGAACCCCGGTGTTTATGGGAGCTTAAATTCTGGTTTCATTGTTTTATTATTTTAAAATGGCTTGAATTATTTATAATATTATGATGATGATTGTTTTCCATATATATTTATTTTAGTTAATAGATTTTAAAATATTGATAAATATATAAATATAAGATTAATCTTTTATATTAAATCATTACTATAAACTTAGCATTATAAAAGATGTTATAATAAAATATAACATTCGTCAATAAACACTTTATATTAAATAATTAATATACATTTAAGTATTGTATATATATATATATATATATATATATATATATCGAATTTAATGGCGAATTTTATCCACTATTTTTTCAAACAAATTTTTTTCTTCTGAATTTCATCATTGTCAAATTCGAACACGAACTCGAACCAAGTGACTTAATCTGTAGGTGCTTCACCTTGAAATTTTTTCTTCTGAATTGCTAGCTTAGACAACCATTCATGCAATACAATGGGAAATTCACTAAATAAAATATTATAAATGTATGTGTAAAGGTATCATTCCAACCATTCTGTCAGGATCAGTCGTGATCCTTTACTTTCTTCCGGTGCAAACTCCTGTGCTTTATAATAAACCGAATCTTGAAATTTTGGTTTCATTGGGTGCCAAAACATATCCCCGTCACAATGATTTAGGTCCCGACAACGGAACCATTTGTTGGTGTCTTTTCTGTCAACCCATGTTCAGATCCCTTGTTCATTAACAAATCCCAAGATATCAACCCGACAGAGTATAAACACGTCGGCAACACATTCGACGTAGATGAGGTCTCACCCAAGATATCTATGGGGGAATTCCTATAATCAACATAAATGGTTATTACAATTGTTAATTAATATCCATTTATTAATAATTTACTAATAGGTTAATTAATTATTAATTATTAGTTATTATTGGGCATGTCTATTTATTAATAGATGTGACTATTACCCTATTAACCATATTTAACATGGCTCACTATCTCTATAAATCATCATATTTAATTATCAAATATATATATCCCACATGTAAGGTTTTACTTTACAAGTGGTATCAGAGTGGTTTTTTCTCTTGACATGTGGGAGAGAAGAAAAAACGAAAAGGAAAAAAACAAGGAGGAGGTAAAAAGTAAAAAATAAAAGCCATAAACAAACTGGTTCATGGTTTTATAAAACCAGCCCATGGTTTTATAAAACTAGCCCATGGTATTATTTTCTAATGCTCCCATCTTCAATCTCTCCCAAATATCTCCCATCTCCATACTCCCTTCCAAAAATATTCGAAAATATAATATTGTTATAGATAATAATTATTATTTTAATATTAATAATATTAAAAGCATTAATATTTTTATAATATTAATATTATTATTATCATTGTGAATTTATATAATAATTTATTCTACACTCCTTTCTTTTCTACCATTATTCTACACTTCACACTATTGAAATATGTATAATGTTATTAATAATTTTTAATAATAATAATAATAATTTTTTCAATACTCAATTTAGAGAAAAAAAATCTTCATCATTTTTGAAGATTGTGTATAAGAATAATGCTCTTCGATGTAGGCGTTTATGGGTTTTTTTAAAAGATATCAAACAACTCAATAAATTAAAAAGGAATTAAAATGGGAGATTGAAAAAAATAAAAAGGACAAAGCTTGAAGCAAAAATATTGGCTATCGACGTAGTGACGCAAGTTCTTTATGAAGACATAAAAGAATTAGTTGAAGAACTGGAAATGTTGATAATACAATGACTAGAAGAAGAATCTAAGAAGCATGTGGACAAAGAAAAACTAGAGACACATCATACCTACTCCTTAAGTCAGTTGAATGAAGAAGAAGAAGCAGTTACATCATATGTATTTTCAAGCACAAAAGAGCAGGAAGAAACATTAAAAGATATTGATAAAGGAAAACTCAATATTACTATGCACCTATGTCAAAAAAAAAGAAAAAGAATTGACGCCTTACATTCACCCTCACAGAAGGCTCAGGAAATCATACATAAAAAGGGATAAGAACCATCGTTTGAAATACAAGACACAAAAAACAATGCCTAACCATAACCACCGTTCAAAGTACAAGACTCAAAATAAGATTTCGGATCATAAATATGCACAAGTTCCAAAACATTTGTTGCAGCTTCATACAACGAATGGAAATGACTCGTATAAATGGTCCAGCCTACACAACCATAAAGCTAATGAAACTGGCTTGTGATTCTCCACAACAAAATCAGATTGTAAGCTTGGCTCATAACCCAAACCAAAGCCAAGGACATAATAATAAGGATAGTAACAAAGACAATGAAACAAAAGATGTAGAGGACAGTGATAAAGCCCGGAGTATAGAAGGTCAAAATGAACTTGAAAAAAAATTACTTGAGAATAAGAAAATAGATGCATCTGATGACAATCTTAATGCCAATGCTAATTCTAAAGAAGATGGAGATCTCATCAATTGTAACAATGAAATACCAAATACAGATGAATATGAGGTTGATGTTAATGAAAATTATGAAAAAATTGGAGTTGTAAAAGGATAAACTGATAAAAATAAAATCACTGAAGACGATCCTAATCATGACAATGTAGAAGAAGAAAACTCAGAATATTATTCGACACATGAAGATATAAACATTTTAGAGGTGGGTGAAACTCAGTATGTTCGAGATCAAATGGTTCCTAAGGAACAACTAGAGACAAGATCATCAAATAAAGAGAATAATATAAATCATTTGAATATTTTTAATCAAACCCCAATGGATGAAATAAATACATTAAAGGGTGCTTCATCCTCAAGAGTATGTGACGAAATTGAAAATGAAGACTCCGTAACCAATCAGATTGAATTAAGTAAGTTGTCAGTAGTTGCCACTACATATAAGAAGATCATAACAAATGTAACTGAATATCCAGCCATGTTTGAAGATCCATCAATCAACACTAAAGAATCTATATTTTAGATATTAATCAGTGCCATACCAAAGCATGCAAAAATACCAAGGTTCAACATGTCTACACAAGTTCATCCTAAAGATATCAGATTGGAAACTCAGAAGAATACTTCCTATAGTCATTATGGGTTTATCTATAGAATTATATGCATGAATAAATTTGAATGGAAATGTGACCAACTATTTCAATAATTATTAAATCATGGTACCATTAGTCACATCTACCAACCATATTTAACATGGCTCACTATCTCTATAAATCATCATATTCAATTATCAAATATATGTATTTATAAATAATATACAACCTGTAAGGTTTTACTTTAAACTTCCAAAACTAGGTTTATGCGGTTTTGTCAGGGGATTTCTTTATCATAGCACCATTAGGTCACTCAACCAAAACCAAGGAATAGAATTCTGTCTTCATACATACATCAAAGAATATAGCATATCAATCCATCGACACACATGAACAACATGTAAAACATATATATTTTAGCACGCATTCATCAACATTCCATATTATCGAATCACTGTATGCTCGAAACAATTAAACACATTCATTCACGACAGATATTCATTCAATCATAGACACAATTATAAAAGACACAAATACACAAATTTTAATGTAGACATCCAACAAGGAAAAAACACAAAGGAACTCTTCATATGGCATGAGTAATAATTGAACGCCTTTTCTCTATGCACATAGCCTACAAAATATTCTTTAGATCCTCTTTACAATCAATGACTTCTTTACTCGTCTCATGATCTTTGGTTTTGGTCTCTCTCTCTCTCTTTCACTCTTCTTTCTCTATTATGATCTAGTTGACCCTATTATCTACTCTCTATCATTTTCCATCCACACACAGCTTGGATCGAATTTATAGGCTTTTACAATTATTATTTTACCTATCGATTGATTCTCAACTGTCAATCGACACGTAGTATTACTAATTTAACACATCGTGTTACATCTAATAAGAGGCACTATAGTCCCAATTTACAATCATGATTTATTCCCAAAAGTAGAATATTAGTCTAACTAATTCTTTACCAAAAGTAGGTCTAACTCCTCGTTTCGAATTGTTGTTCTCCTCTTTTTTGGCAACTTCTTATGTTGTAGTCTTTGCTTGCCTTGGGACTAGAATCCTCACCTTTCTGAACAATATTCTATTTATCTTGTCTTGTCTTTTCCTAGTGCCAACACCAAGGTACCACTTCTATGTGTCCTTCAGAAAATCATTTTATTATGGTTCCTTGTGTGGGGAATGTGATCTAGCAATTTATGAGTCATTACCTCAAATCGATCTTCTACAACCTATCTGATACTAATGGCAGTTGAGGAATAAGTTAATTCTTATTGCGCACCCCTCAACTTCCTTGCATGTCACCAAATCGTTATGGCCTACCCATACGACACACGCGAACTGAGCAAAGATGATAGGGATTTCAACTCAAGCATGGTTTGCTAGTGAGATTTTAAATTTAGTCGTCGTGCTGTCAATTGTGTTTTCTATTCTCTGTGACCCCATTAATTCCACTTGAGAGTCACTCATAAAATTATTATATATTTCACTGCACATACTCAATGCACACATCAGTAACACTACGCAATATAATCAATGGAATAAGTACAATGTCTATTTTCATTTACACATAATGTAATCATTGATCATGCTTAATTTAGTTTCGACCATAATCTTAATCAAACTTCTAAGGACTTTATTCAAAGTTAGGCTTATTCAAATTTATCAATGATATGGATTTATGTGAGAAAAAAATGAAAGACCATATATACTCACATACACAGATATAAAACAATAAAAAAAATGATACAATAAACTCAGATTCTATTAAATGAATGCAATATAACAAACTGAAAAACAAAAGCTGCAAGAATGGTGGTAGTTGTATCTCTGAGAAGAGATGTGGCGGTTATGATCACTCATGATAAGATGAATACAAAAGGAGGACAAAGGGCCTTTTATCAAAAATCATTGGAGAGGAAAAAAAACCCTAAACCTAACCATAGGATATGAATCATCATAAAGTTTGTGGCCCCAAGGTGGTTAGTTGAACAATCAACTTCTCAAAGTCACTGATGTTTGCATACGATCTTCGTTTGGGGTGCTCAATAGCCCATTGGAAAGGTCCATTCGATATTTACAAATTTAAAAATGGGGCTAAATGCATTCTTAAGGTGACCATTCCTCCCCTACCCCTCCCACCGCCCCCCCTGAATTGCCAAAAAACATCGTTTAGGGCCTCAAAATATCCCCAGAAGTTTGTAACCCAAAAAAACCATAAAAAATTACAAGAAAATTGTCAACATGAAATTTTTTTTTGAGAAAGTGAAATAGGTGGGTGTCCACCTATACCCATATGGATCATTCCTCCCCACTTGGGAAGTAATGGTATCCATTGTGTTGAGTTACCCCATCAAACGGGGAAATTTCTGCTAAACTTGAGTCTTGGTGAGCCACTTTCCTTTGTGGAGGAGTTTCCTTGCTTTGAAAAATCTATATAGTTGGATATTCTACTATAGGGTGCCCTTAACCTATGTGTCCATGATCTGATCAATGGTTTCTTATTCCATGCATTCGAGATCAAGCTATATATGTGTCAATTGTTCTTCCACCTCTCATACGTCCAACATTGGTGCAAAATATGGTCAAAAGAGCTCCACATTAAATACTAGGTGTAAGCTCAGGAATGGATGAATGCTTAATTTGAAGGAATTTTCACCAAATGCATTGGTGATGGTGTATGTCCCATATCGAAGTGGATGAAGCTTGATATGGGGTCCTATGAGCCTCTCTTTCTGCAAATGCAACCAAACCTTATCCCCAACCTAGAACTTCTGTGGAACTCGATGTTGGTCATGTTGTTGCTTGTATTTAGTATTGGCCTTTTCCAAACTGTCATGGAACTATTGGAGAACATGCCAGATCCATTCAACAAATCTAGTGGCCTTATCAGCCTCGACCTGAGCATGGGACTATTCCTCCAGTGTGGATGCAAGGTGAAAAGATACATCGATTGGGGCCAGTGGGTGGAAACCCATGCACACCTAGAAAGGGCTATGACCGGTAGAGATATGAAGAGATTTGTTATAGCTATGTTGAACATAAATAAGGCTCTCATCCCATGAGTGATTATGTTTAGAATTGTACATTCTCAGAACATGCACAATCATTTGGTTGACTACCTCTATTTTTCCATTGGTCTGGGGGTGGCAGGAAGTGGATTTGGTGAGCTTGGTATCCATCGATGACCATAGAATAGACCAGAACATGCTAAGGACCCTAGTGTCCCAATGTGAAATGATATTCTGTGGAATCCAAAAATGAAAACAAGCATGCTCGAAAAAGAGCTTAGCAATGGCTTCGACAGATATGTTCTTCTTGTAAGCTATTAGAAAGGCCATTTTAGAGAAGTGATCTATGACCACAAATAAACAGTCATTACCATGCTTAGTTGAAGGTAGTCATGATAGGTAATCCATGGAGATGGATTTCCATGATCCATTCAGAGTGCCAAGGGAGGTGTACAATAATTGATTTTTGACGACTCATTTTGTGATGGCACTGGCAGTGCATGATCTGATATATCGTTCGACGTATTGTCGGAGTTTCAGCCAGTAAAAATACTTCTGCAAGATCATCATTGTCTTCTCAGTGCCAAATTTCCCCACCACCCAAATATAATGTGCTTCCCAAATCAACTTCACATGCTCACTTGAAGAAACATAGACATGGACCAGGTGGCATAGCAATCCTTTCTGGAGATGAATTTCTGCCGCCGATGTACCTACAAACAAGGATTGATAGATGAGAGCAAACTTAAGATCATTTTCATATAGTTGAGTCCACCCAGAGGTCTCATGGTTGCAAGAGTTGAAAACTATGGTTAATGCTGCTACTAGAGGTTGATTGAGGCAATCAAAAACTCGATTGGTTCTTCCCTTCTTATATTTAATTTTTAAGTGTAACTGCTGCAAGTAAGTGGACCAATTCTAGTGGTGATCATTCTATAAATTTCCTTGGCTTTTCATGAATTTCAAGGGCTTGTGATCAGTGTGGATGATTGTTTATTTTCCAAGGATGTAATGCTTCCATTGGCATTAGGCTTGGATAATGGACTACATTTCCTTGATATTCCACTGGATGTCCATGTTGAGTGAGAACCTCACCAACGGCATAGTCCAAAGCATCTGTCTCGATCTCAAAGGGTTGTTGCAGATCTGGTAGGTAAGAATAGATGACAAACATAAGCGTTTCTTCAACTTCTCAAATGTGTATTGTTGTGGCTTGAACAAGATGAAATTGGCCTTATATCCAAATTTGGTCACATGGCTAATGGACCAAGCAATATTATAGAATGCCAACACAAATATGTTATATAATTTTGGAAGGCCTAGGAATCTACAAAGATCTATGAGAGTTGTCGAGGTCGACTAATCACAAATTGTTTGGATCTTGGTTGGATATACATGAACACCATGTTCATCCACAATGTATCCCATATACTAAACCCTTTCCATTCCAAATTATCATTTCTCTATATTGGCATATAACTTGTGATGTCACAGGGTACTGAGGATCTGATGGATATGCTGTGAATGTTATTCCCATGTTCTATTGTAGATGAGGATATAATCTAGATATACGACCACAAAGGAAATGATGAATGGAAATAGAATGTCATCCATAATCCTCATGAAGGTTTTTGGAGCATTATTCAAGCCTAAAGGCATGACCAACCACTCAAAAAGGCCTTCCCAAGATTTGAAGGCACTCTTCCAAACATTGTACTGCTCAATTGGCACTTAATGATAGCCAAACTTAATGGAAATATTGCTGAAATACTTTCCCCACTTGAATTGGTCAAGGAGGTCATTGATCCAAGGAATGGAATATTGATTCCATACTGTGTTCTTGTTTAGAGATCGATAGTCAATACAGGTTCTCCATGTCCCATCATTCTTTTGTACCAACACAATTGGGCTCACGCAAGGTGAGGATATGGGTCGAATGTTCCCCTTTTGGATTAAATATTGAATATGGAACTTGATTTCTTCATTCTCCATGAGTGAACACCTATATAATGCCCCATTAGGCACATCTACACCAAGGATTAAATCAATGGAATTCTTGACCTAATAATGTACTAGAACCTTAACAGGTGTGGTGAATATGTCTTTGTATGCTTCCATGATCTTCTCAACCTATTTCTCCTACATAGAGGGGTTTTGTGTGGAGGTGGTAAATTTTTTTGTGATATTTCATTCACCCTCAAAATGAACCATGAAGAGTATGAATTACCTTTTCTGGGATATTGCCTTCCTACACTGATTCATTGTAGGGTTTCTGTTAGATTTTTAACATTAAGCTAGCATTATATTAGGATCTTTAATTGAGAGAATAACAAGCACAACAATCAAACACAAGAGAAAATGAACATAGTTTTTTTTCTCGGGGAAACCATAAATGGAGAAAACCCCGCAACTTCCTCAAAGATAGAATTAGCACCAAAAGTAAAACCGAAAATAGTAAGATGATCTCCCGATAACAGTAACCCTCTTTCTTCCTAGCCCCAGTGTCTTCTTCTTCCTCAGCTATGCGCTACAACTGAGTGCGAGTGAGTGTGTGATAAATAGAGAGGCTAGCTCTCTATTTATACTAATTCCCAACTTGACTAAACCCTACTAGGGCCAGTTTCACTCGGTGAGTCTAACAACCCTAGTGCCCCAGAACTTTGGGGACTTTAACCCTTGAACAATAGGAGGGTTACCCACCTTGAATTGACATGACTTTTTTATATTATAGAAACTCCCGATTGGAACATCGATGCATGACATGACTCAATTACATTACAGACACATCCCGAAATAAACATCGGGGTATAATACATAAGAAATGCAAGTGAATACATTCCGAAGTTACAATTACATCAACACTCCCTCTTAACTAGGAAGGTATTCTCTTGACACAATTTATCAGCACAAGTCTTCTTCTTTGTATCATCTAGATCATCCTCGAGTCCTTGTCATCTTCATCTTCAAGTCATCTCCATCTTCAAGTCATCTTCATCTGGATCTGGATCATCACTCAATCTGGATCATCATCACTAGATCTGGATCATCACTTGATCTAGATCATCTCTAGAGCATCATCACTGGATCTAGATCATCCCTCATTCTGGATCATCACTGTTGGATCATCATGGGTGCTATCTCATGATTCTTCTCATCACAAGATGTTCTATAGAGCCAGCCCTTTTTCATGCTAGTTGTAGGCCTATCCTCCATGTAGGTCTTCTTCCAGCACTTATATATAACCCTAAGTCAGAATGGCTCACCCAACACTTATATCTGATCATGTAGGAACCAATCCTATAATCATATCAGAATAGCGTGCCCAACGCTCACATCTAACCATGTGGGAACACCTCCCACAACCCTGTTAGAAAGGACCAGCACTCACATCCATCAACCAATGTTAGAAAGGCTCAACACTTACACTCGGCCATGTAAGGAACCAATCCTCCATCCCGAAAGGCTCTGCACTTACATCTAACAACTAATGTCAGAAAGGCTTAGCACTTATATTCGACCATGCAAGGAACCAATCCTTTATGCCGAAAAATATCTTCACTTACATTTGACATCCAATGTTAGAAGGGCTCTACACTCACATCTAATCTTGTAGGAACCAATCCTACAGTCACATCAGAATGGCCCTCAGTCCCAGACTGGGATTTCCTAGCAACTAACCAGGTGCCTCCATTCCAAGAATGGCATTCAGTGCTTATATCTGATCATGTAGGAACTAATCCTACAGTCACATCAAAATGGCTCAGCACTCACATATGACATGGAAGGAACCAATCCTCTCACCATGAAAAAATGGCTCAACCCTTACATCTGACCATGGAAGGAACCAATCCTCTCACCATGTCAGAATGGCTCTAGGTCTCATCATTTCTCCTTGGAGGGAACATCGATCTGGAGAAAACCAAGCATCTCCCTGAAGTACTCAAAATTCACCCTAGCCAATGGCTTTGTCAACACATCATCTATTTGTTAGTTCGTTGCAACATACTGGAGCTTCACTACTTCCCTCTACACCATATCCCTGATATAGTGATACTTGATCTTGATATGCTTCGACTTGTCATGGAACACCAGGTTCTCTAACAACTTCACGTAGCTCTGGTTCTCACAATGTATACAAGTAGCATCCATTTGGAGATCAAATAAATCAAATAGTAGCTTCCTCGGCCATACTACCTCACAACAAGTTGAACAAGCTATGACATATTCTACTTCAGCTGTACTTAGTGCCACATAGGATTGATTCCTGCTAAAGCAAGAGATCGCACCTGATCCCATCTTGAAGAAAAACCCTGAAGTGCTCTTCCTATCGATGGCACTGTCTGCCCAATCTGAATCAACATAACCCTCCAGGTTAATCTTTTTATTTGCCTCATACTTGAGCCCATAATCAATTGTACCCCTCAGGTACCTCAGAATATGCTTTACAGCAATCAAGGGAACATCTCTTGGATCTGTCAGGAACTGGCTCAAGGTTTTCATAGCATAGCAAATGTCTGGTCTCATGTTCATAATATACATCAAGGACCCAATCATCTGACGATACATTGTAGCATCAACTGCTTCTGATGAAGCATCACTCAACAAATTTAGGTTCAATGCCATAGGTGCGGTCATGGCCTTGCAATCCATAGTTCCAAACCTCTTCAAGATCTCTATTGCATACTTCCCTTGTCTAAGGGATATTCCATCCGCATTCTGCCACACCTCCATGCCTAGAAAATAGTGCATCATACCCAATTCCTTCATTTAAAACTTGGTAGCAAGCTTTCTCTTGGTATAAATAATCAACCCATCCATAATTGTTACAAATAGATCATCTACATACAGTAGGAGCATCACTAGGTTTCCATATTCAACCTTGTAGTAAAGGTTGGAATCTGCTTTACTCTTGGTAAATCCCAAACTAGATAGAAAGCTATCAATTATGTCGTACCATGTCCTGGGTGCCTGTTTCAAACCATATAGGGATTTCTTCAACATACACACATGAGACTCCCTGTCATGTGTCTCAAAACCAAGTGGCTTCTCTACATAGACTTCCTCTTCCACTATACCATTCAAGAAAGCAGTCTCGACATCCATTTGGTGTATCTTCCATTTCATCACTGCAGCCAGAGCAAGTACTAATCTGATGGAAGTGTATCTGGCTATAGGTGCAAAGGTTTCTTCATAATCTATTCCTTCTTTTTGTGAGAGGCCATGAGCCACAAATGTTGCCTTATACTTTTCTATGCTACCATCTGTAGCATGCTTGATCTTGTAGATCCATTTGGAAGTTACAACCGACTTCCCTTTTGGTATTGGGACAACATCCCAAACATCGTTCTTCATGATCAATTGATACTCTTCAATCATAGCATCCTTCCATCCTTTCCACTCTTCTACTTCTTCATAAATGGAAGGTTCTTTATTGATAAAGTCACAAAGTAAAGCTACATATCTGGAGCAGGATCTGGTTGTCTTTATTTCTCTGTGATTCTCTTCTCTAGCCCCATATCTTTCCGCACCTTGGATAACTTCTTGTACCCAAGCAGGTGTAGCTAGGGTTTTCATCCTAGCTTGTGCTAATGAGCACCTACTAAGGAATCTGGAATCCTTAGTAGCAGTTCAATGATGTGTATGAATTAAATAAAGATAAACTGAAACAAAGACTAATCTAAATACGTTTTTGAAGCTAAAGCAGTAAAAAGCAACTAACATGAAACAATACGGTGAAAAGTAAATAATATAGAGCAGAAACTGTAAAGGAATGAATAATGATTTTTATTGATGTTACCTCCAATGAGGAGGTTGGTGGAGTCCGTTGCGCTGGTCCGATGTCGGTGGCTTCGAGCTCCAAGCTGCTTCTTCTCCTTCTCCGGTGGTGGAAATGGGCCAAAAGAGTTCTCAATGGTGAAAGTAGCTTGATGGTAAGCTAGGGTTTCGAGAATAATTTCGGCAGAGGCAGGATGCTTATGATTGTGGATCTGAAATGAGGGGTCTCCACCACTTATTTATAGTTTTTTAGTGGTGGAGTGCCGGCCCATGGTTTTGGAAACCATGTGGTTTAGGGCAGCTTGTTTAGGGTTTTTTCCTCCTTTTCCTCATTATTTTATATTTTTTCTTCCCTTTTGGGGATTTTGCTATTTTTAGAGGAATTTTGGACTTTTTTGGAGGAAAAAGGGGTTTTTTGGCCTTTTGGAGGCATTTTAGGCCTTTTGGAGGCTTTTTAGTGGGATTTTCAGGAAAATATGGTAGGCAAATGGACAAATGAGCCACGTAGTGGGGTAGATGAGGTAGTTAACCATTTTTGGGTGTTAACAGATTGCCCCCTGATGTGCGAGAGCAGGAGCTCATCGTATGGCCAATGGACATCATGAGTCATGTTTGGTTTGTGTTGGGGTGTGGAGAAGAGAAGGAAGCAACTGAAGTCCGGGACACCGATCTCGAACCACCTGCAAGGACTGAAAAGTACATAACCTCAATAATGAATGAGGGATCATCTGATAATATGGACGAGGCGGGAATTCCCATGCTCGTATCAGAATATAACATAACAGTATAAATGGTCCTCAAATACTGGATGAGGAAAAATATCTCAATAGATGGACGAGGCGGGCATTCCGATGCTCGTATCAAGATACATAACAATCACTTGTGAGGCCCAAAATGAGAGACCTGGAGTAAATAATCACTGTGTATATCATGAGAGTCCAAAGGGGACACAAATCTGGAACATACTGCTGAGCTGACCATGTCTGAGCTGAAAAAACTGATATACTGGAATGGCAGCAGTGCTACTTAATGTGGTTCGGAAGGAACTGATGCGCTGCTGGATCAGAGTGACAACGGTCATATGTGCCATGGTACACTGAGATGGAACTGAACTAGGTACTCAAAGAAGCATAGAACTGAATGGCTTCCGAATACAATCGCCAACGCAGCCCGGACATCCACGGGAACATATAACTGGGCGTTCCGAAGTGACTCACCAATGTGCTAGAGTCGGGGGAAATCCGGGGTCTTCGACACAGAATGGAAAGGGGATATATCCTGCGTGATTCTCAACGATGCGAATAAGGTGCTGAAGTCGAACATGTGAGAAACAACCATTCGGAGAGGCAATAATGATTCCTCCCAAAATGGTCCGTAGGCACTCACCACAGATGGTGATGGGTCCAAGGCACAGGAGCCTCTAGGTCTATCCTCTGTAATAGAGGAGTTGTCGTCGACAGAGGGAGACCTGCAACTATCAAGGAAATGATGTTTCCTTGACAGGAGCGCGAGGTGCAAAACCGAACTGTGATAGTACTGATGGGAAGAGTGATAAACTGATGGGACTAACTGGGTAAGTAGAGTGGGTGGACTCAAACTTCCTTTGTTCAGAGTATGATGGCGGGGATGATCGGGCAGCACATGAAACTGAGTGGTGGTAAAGGTATCATAGCTGTATGTGATCTGGGAAGTTCACTGGGCTGAGGGAGACTCAAGCTGTTGTAACATGGTAGGAGACTGCAGAATACTCTGAACAAAGGCGACCTGATTGGAGGTGCTGCCGAGAGGATTGATCATAGCGCCAAGAGGCGCGGGGGGACTTCTTCCTGGGTTAGTGAACTAGAAGAAGTGTGGATATAAAGTGGTACTGTCATGTGGATTTTACGAGCCCATGACAGTTCATGCTCGTGGTTGTTTTCAATTTTAAGGAGTCTGAAAGCAAATAAGAAGACTCTAAAGTAATTGAATGGTACTGTCGTGTGGATTTTACGAGCCCAGGACAGTACATGCTCATGGTTGCTTTCAATTTTAAGGAGTCTTAAAGCAAATAAGAAGACTCTGAAATGATGGAATGGTACTGGCATGTGGATTTTACGAGCCCATGACAGTTCATGCTCGTGGTTGCTTTCATATTTACTGAGTCTGAAAGCAAATAAGAAGGCTCTGTAGTGATGAAATGGCACTGTCATGTGGATTTAGCGAGCCCGTGACAGTTCATGCTCGTGGTTGCTTTCAATTTTAAGGAGTCTGAAAGCAAATAAGAAGACTCTGAATTGATGGAATGAAATGGTACTGTCATGTGGATTTTGCGAGCCCATGACAGTTCATGCTCGTGGTTGCTTTCAATTTTAAGGAGTCTGAAAGCAAATAAGAAGACTCTGTATTTGGAATGGTCAGGCAAGGAGGAAGTGTTCAATTAGGGGACATTTATGATGATCAGAGCTGATGGCGGGGGGGAACACTGGTGGATCTCCTTGCAAGGTGGATGAATGGTGGCAAACTAACGGAACCTTTGCAGTGTGACAGGAGTGAATGGCTCATGTAACAAGTGTGGAACTATCGGACGACGGCCGATGTGGTGCGCTAATCAAGGTAGCAAGATGTCCGGGCACAATGTTATGATGGTACCTAGGTGAGAGCGAGAAAATATCTCAAGCATCATCATGAGCTCGGAAAAGTGATTCCGGTGATATAAAAAATGCTAAAAATGGAGGGCAGCTAAAGTGGCACGCATACTGAGACGACTATGAGTGTCTAAAAAAATGGGCAAAAATGATGTAGAAAAAATAATGCTACGAGGTGACCATCGTGACGGTCTCGTCGTGCTGATTCCAAAACTGTAGCTAGAGATGAATGGGACGTTGTTTCTGACGAATGGGGGGTGCATCAGGCCATGTGTTAATGTGGTGCTCTTTAATGGCAGGGTCAAGACTAGGCCTGTCATCCCAGGGATAATCCGAGGCAGTGAGAGCTTCGAGGATCTCCTTATCAGTACGGAAAGTTTGTGTCATCAAATCGGTTGACGAGGGAGTAGGAGCGGAAGAAATCATATAAATGGTATTAATCTCTTCGTAAGAGGAAGAGACCGGGGAGTGGATTTCCTCAATGGTGAGTGGTGCCGTCTCAAGATCCAGATTGTTCATCTCAAAGAGGGCTGTTCTGTACTCGGGGAGATCGGGACAATGAACGGTGTAATGCTCGTAAACACCGCATATGGCACAGGAGTGGTTAGTGCGCAGGGATTTGTCGCGAGGCTTAGGGGTTGAGTCTAGATGGACAACCGGGATAGTGGGGTCGTCGTCAAGCGTTTGCATGTATTCTTTTAATGCTGGTAAATAAGGACATAGGTGAGTCGCATGGCCCAACTCATCGCACAGCGCGCATTTGGGAGGAGCACGAAACACAGTGGGGTTTTCTACTGTCTTAGGAGGTGGGACAGTAGTGTAAGGTTGGGGGCCTCTGCCCCCCGTGGGTTTGGTAAAAATAGGGGATGGTTTCGCGGGGGTTGACGGGGTAGCGATACCGTGAGGTGGTTTCGTGGGGGTTGACAGGGTAGCGACACCGGGAGGTGGTCGACTAGTAGTGGCGATGGGTTGCACTGGTTGCAGGACGACATCTGGTGTCGGCGGGCGAACTGGAGGCGAAAGATACGAAACGGGTAATCCTAAGGTTAAACCCGGGAGGCTAAGGGTAGCCATGACTGGGGTGCTAACCACTCCTGAGGGAGGGAAGAGGAAAGGTATGGTATGTATGAGTGTGGCACCAATGTGGCTAGGTACCAAAGGGGGTTGAGGCAACAACGGTGGTTGATTACTAGGGGTTCTCGTGTGGTGGGACAGAGTCAATAGGTCAGCCACTTTAGTAGTAGGTGACGGTGGTGGGAGTGATGGAAAAATGGAGGTCATCGGTATGTCTGAGTAAATTCCGGGACCTATAGAAGAAACCAAGGAGGTGGGGGCATCCGGAATAAGTGGTTCAACTATGGGGAGCATGGGCCCTATAGAAGAAACGGCTGTGTTGGGGTTACCCGAGATAGTGTGTTCAATCATGGGGAGAACATTTTCGGGTGTTGCGGCGGCCTTGGGATCGTAGTACGTGAGTTGGTAAACTTTGACCACGCGTCCCTCATGAGGGAACATCATGATGCGAAAAATAGTAGAAGCAACTGCCCACATAGCATACATGTAGCTGCGGCCAAGTAGAAGGTTATAGTCAAGCTGGGCATTGATAACCTCGATGTTTATCAGGACCATTTTACCAGCTAGCTGGATGGGGACATTGGTTAATAAGCCTTGTGGTTGAGCTGAACGACCGTCGTAGGCTCGCAACGCCGTGGAGGACGGTTGGAGAGGGGGGGATCCCATTTTCTGCCAGATGGAGATGGGCATGACACATGTGGAGGCACCTTCATCAATAATGCAGCGATGGACGACAAAATTCCGGATGGATACAGTAACTTGAAATGATAAGTTGGAGGGCAGGCGAGGTTCAGATTGGTCCAAATCATATGCCATTAACTGCGAATCATGCGGATCGATAGCCCCAATGGCTGAGAGTAAAGTCTTACGCTGCGAAGGGCAATTTCTTAAGACTTCTAACGCACACATGGCTGCGGGAGACTGGGCTAAGTCGTTTACGATGTTGTAGTTTGACGCAGCCCACGCATTGGGGTTGTTATTGATACGGCGAAGTGGGAAACGGGGTGCTTTGGGAGCTCCATCTAGTGGAGATGGAGGTATACGTAGCGGCTGATCGA
>LPNX010019137.1:0-26833 GCA_001517045.1 Pseudotsuga menziesii | reverse complement strand
GTGGAGTCGAGTGACAAGGCTCGAGATCTACGGTGATGACGGGTGGTGTCAAGTGAACCGTGCTGTGGGGGCTCGCCTCTGAGGCGACGAGAATATCTCGTAGAGTCAATGGTGACAAGTGGTTTCAAATATGTGGGTTGTGGTGTCGAAAACAACTCAAAAATCCTAATGCAACCGTGTGTAGAAGGAGAGCTCAAAAAATAAGGCACTCAGGCCAAAAAGCAACTCAAAACACCTAGTGTAACTGCGTGCTACAATAGGCGGAGCATCAAAAAAGTGGTCAGAATACCAAGAAGCAGTCGGTTTCCTAAAAAAGAAAAATCGGTGGACTCACTAGACCAAGAGGAGGTAAGGGAGCATGCAAACACCTAGCTAATGGTATTATGACTCAACTAAGTATATCCTCTGCAAGGTGATGAAATCCAAGTCAGACAATATAAATAGGAAAGTCAAATGGCTAGAGTATCCCCCTACCGGGAGGGACACCAGGTACGCAAACCTAGAAGTATGGCAACTAAGATACCCCGTTCATGACACGTCCAGAAAGGTGAATCTGCTGCTTGGTCCTTTAATCGCAATATTCCCTATACAGGGATATTCCGAGAACTGCGAAAGGTAGCCCTTCAGTTACTGAATGGATTTCGGTATTCCACTCAGACTTCCGGAACCAATCTCACGACTTCAACCTTCCTAAGGGAGAGGCCCTCTGATAAACCGGTTGTGACCGTGTCAAAAAATACTAAGGGATTTTGGTTCCCTAATGGACAACAACTATGTCTCATGTGTAAATAACCGAGGGGTGTTATTGGAAGCCTATCCCCCGATCCTACCTAACTACAATATTCTTTTGTGTTCCTCAAATGAGGTTATAGTGTTGGTTGAGTTAAGTAGATTTTAGGTCTCACTTGAATTAGGGGATAGATTGTGTGCATGTGAGGTTGTGAATCCAAAATAGTTACTCAATAACAATAGTAATGTAAACAAAACTTTTACCATGCAAAAGATTTTTTTTTTTTTTTTTGAAATAAATGCTAAAAATTTTCTAAACAATTCTGTAAACAAGGGACAGAAATGGCTGTAGGGCTGCAAGTGGTACAGGTGGATGTACAAGTGCAGGACAAAATGGAGGCAAAGAGGCTGGGTTTCGGCGCGGAAACAAGGTCAACAAACAGTTCGCGGACCGCGGGTATGGGGCGGACTCGCGCGGTCGGACCGCGGATTTGAAGGCAACAGGCACAGTCGAACCGCGGGTTTAAAGGAAACAGGCGCGGTCTGGGTCGCGAGATTCGAGTTGGCAGCGGCGGTTGGAGCACAACTGTGTTATGAACAGGCACGGTCTGGGTCGCGGGATTCAGGCTGACAGCGACGGTCGGAGCGTGACTGTGTTATGAACAGGCGCGGTCGGATCGCGACTGTGGGCTGAAAAAACGCGGTCGGGCCGCGGTTGCGGAGGAAAAAAGTGCGGTTTCCGGAGGCCGAAAACGACAGCCAAAAGTACAGTACGGAAAAAATAAAATTTAAAAAAGACAGCGGAGTCGCCAAACTGTAGCTAGGGTTTTCACCCTAGCTTGTGCTAATGAGCACCTACTAAGGAATCTGGAATCCTTAGTAGCAGTTCAATGATGTGTATGAATTAAATAAAGATAAACTGAAACAAAGACTAATCTAAATACGTTTTTGAAGCTAAAGCAGTAAAAAGCAACTAACATGAAACAATACGGTGAAAAGTAAATAATATAGAGCAGAAACTGTAAAGGAATGAATAATGATTTTTATTGATGTTACCTCCAATGAGGAGGTTGGTGGAGTCCGTTGTGCTGGTCCGATGTCGGTGGGTTCGAGCTCCAAGCTGCTTCTTCTCCTTCTCCGGTGGTGTAAATGGGCCAAAAGAGTTCTCAATGGTGAAAGTAGCTTGATGGTAAGCTAGGGTTTCAAGAATAATTTCGGCAGAGGTAGGATGCTTATGATTGTGGATCTGAAATGAGGGGTCTCCACCACTTATTTATAGTTTTTTAGTGGTGGAGTGCTTGCCCATGGTTTTGGAAACCATGTGGTTTAGGGCAGCTTGTTTAGGGTTTTTTCCTCCTTTTCCTCATTATTTTATATTTTTTCTTCCCTTTTGGGGATTTTGCTATTTTTAGAGGAATTTTGGACTTTTTTGGAGGAAAAAGGGGTTTTTTGGCCTTTTGGAGGCATTTTAGGCCTTTTGGAGGCTTTTTAGTGGGATTTTCAGGGAAATATGGTAGGCAAATGGACAAATGAGCCATGTAGTGAGGTAGATGAGGTAGTTAACCATTTTTGGGTGTTAACAGTAGGTTTCCTCTTGTGAGGATTCTTCTCTTGAGGTGGACCTATAGGTTCTTGTGGTTCTTCAAATTCTTGATATTCTTCTTGAGTTTCTTCGTTCATGGTTGTATCATGAATTCTAGGTGCTTATGCTTCTTCAAGTTCTTTAGCAGGTTTCTTTCTGGATTTGTTGTAAGCCAAGTCTTCATCAAATGTCACATCCCTACTAATGTCAATCTTCTTGAATCCTTAGAAGTATATTCTGTAAGCCTTCGAGATTTCAGAGTATCCCACAAATATACCCTTCTTTCCTGAAGGATCTAATTTTGTTCTCCTCTTTTGGAATGTGTATGTACACTGGACAGTCGAATATTTTGATATGGCTGACTTCTGGTTTCTTGCTAGAAAAGAATTCTTTAAGTGTCTTGTTCTCGAGTACTCTGTGTGGAGTACAGTTATGTATATACACCACTGTTCTGGAAGCCTCTACCCATAGATGCATGGAAAGATCCTGATCATGAAGCATTGCTCTTGCAGCTTCCATGATAGTTCTATTCTTCCTTCAATGCAACCCCATTCTGTTGTGGATTATATGGAGCTGATAACACCCTCTTAATCCCTCATTCTTTGCATAAGTCTTTGAATTCATTTGATGTGAATTATCCACCATTATCTGATCGAAAGGTCTTGATCTTCTTTTCTGTGTGGTTCTCGATCAAGGCTTTGAATTCCTTGAACTTGGAGAAAAATTCATCTTTGTTCTTCATGAAGTAAATCCATGTCTTCCTAGAAAATTCATCAATGAAATAAACATAGTATACATACCCACTTAGTGAACTTGATGACATTGGTCCACATACATCGGAGTGGATGATTTCCAAGATTTCTTTTGCTTTGCTCTCGCTACTTGGAAATTTCTTCTTTGTATTCTTTCCTTTCACACATCATTTGCAGACCCCTTCATGTTTTGCTTGAATTTCTGGAAGATCTTCAATAGCTTAGCTTGCAAGCGGTAGTGCTCTGTAATGCACATGTGCAAGCCTTCTGTGCCAAAGTTCACGTTAGAGGAAATTTCAACTCAAGACAGGCCTCCTAAAAAGAATTAATCAAATAATAGTTAAAATAATAAAATAATATTTATTGATTTTGGAGGAAGAAAAGAAAAAAAAATACTTTTTTGTTTTTATTTTTGACATATCTCCCCGTGTTTTTACTCAAAGTTCAATCGGGAGAGCTCGTTATCCAATGAGTACCCACTCGGCACACTTTTGACGGACCCCACTACCCCAAAAGTAAGAAATACCTGAAAAAAAATGGGTTCGTCAAAAGTATGTTGAGTGGGTACTCGTTGGATGCAAAATTTAATTCCGCATCAAACGAGCTCTCCCGATCGAAATTTGAGTAAAAAAACGGGGAGATATGTCGAAAATACAAACAAAAAAAGTAGGTATTTTTATGATACCTATCCCCAAATTTCTATTAAAAAGTATTTAATACCTATACAGTATTTCAAATTTAAATCAATTCCATTGGCTAACACATGATGACATGGAATTTGAACCAAAGTTAAAAGGCCCATTTTGAGTTGAAATTTCCTCTAATGTTTGGCTCTATTGTGTCATGGACCAAAGCTTGTTCTGGATGGCCCTTGAATTGTATAATCATCCTTCTTGTTCTCCAATTACTATTGCATCATCAATAGTATTTCCTCTTGACCACATCAAGACTTGGCCATCTACAAATGAAACCCTCATGCCTTTTGCATCTAGTGCTGATATGGATAGAAGATTCTTCTTTAGCCTTGGTACAAACAAGACATCCTTCATTTTCATAGACTTTCTAGAGTCTATCTTGTAGGAGGTTCACCACTACCTTTTATGGGATATTGATAGTCATCCCCAAGTTTCATCTTATGGGTTGAATTAAGTTCGGATAGTTTCTCAAAAGATTCCTTGAAACCTGTCATGTGTTTGGAAGCCCCACTTTCAATAAGCCAATATTTGCTTCCATGAGTGATAGTTACCGTGAGAGCGAAGATCAGAACATATTCTTCTTCACTTGAAGAGTCTTCACTTTCTTGTTTTACTTTTTTCCTCGGAGGATCATCATCCTCAGCAATGTGAGCATGATGTCTTCTTTTGGAGTTCTTCTTCTTCTTGGATCCATTCTTATTAATGGGACAATTTCTAGCAAAGTGTACTATTTCATCGCATGTATAACATCTGAGTTTGGATGGATCCATTCTTACAAGATTATTTTTCTGAAGAGAATGATTACGTTGGTGATGATGAATTTCCCTTCTTCCTTTCCTGGAGTGTACTATGAGAGCTTGATCTTCACTTCCCATATTTTCTTCTCGAGCTGCTATTCGAGCTTCTTCTTGTGAAAATTCTTCCCACAGTCTACTGAACTTGACTAACTTCTTTCGAGCACAGATTCCTTGGATGAAAGAATCCCATGACCTAGGGAGACCATTCAAGGTTGTCATCACAATTTTTGCATTCTCCACTTCTTCATCTAATGCTTCAAGCTATTCTTTGATCTGGGAGACCCTTGTGAAGTATGACTGGATGATCTCCTCATTCTGGATCTTTACATTCTTCAACTGGTTCCTTAGAGTCATCTTCTAGTTGATGTTCTTCCCTTCAAACAGTTTGGTTAGGGCATCAAACATAGCTCTAGGTGTCTTGAGGGAGGACACCTATGGTATGAGGTGATCCTTGGTTGAATCAGAAATGATCCTCTTTTCCATAACCAACTTCTTCTTATGTAAGGCCTTAACCTCATCTCCCTCTTGAACTGGAACCTCCTCACTGATATAGGAGTCCAACTCATTTTCTTCCAAGACCAGGGATATCCTACTTCCAGGCTCAGAATTTATCATCTCCCTCAATATTTTCATCAAGCTTGGTATGATGAGACATCTTAACTGAGAACCTCAAATGCAAATACAAAAGATTTAGATCTTACCAGGTCAAGATGTTGGATCTGGATTTGGAGCTGAAATTCTGTAGTGCTGGTTCAGGAGCATATTAGGGTTTTTCTTTTTTGGAGTTTTGTCCAACCAAATGCTTTGATCTTGATCCCTAACTTCGATTTTGAGGAGGAGATCAATCCAGGCCTAGGCTCACTAAAAAATTCCACTTCTGTGAACAACCCTAATTTCCTGCAGCAGTGTCACGTCCAAAACTGAAAAACCTCAAAATTGGATTATGCTTCAACAGAAAGATGCGCCCTAGGGAGGAGAGTTATTCCAAGATTCTTTTGCTAAAAAACTGTGGCGAGAGATCCACAAATTAGGAATCCCTAGTTCCCGTAGCTGCACAGTGTCTTCTTCTCAGGTTAGCTCTGATACCATGTTAGATTTTTAACATTAATCTAACATTATATTAGGATATTTAACTGAGAGAATAAAAAACACAACAATCAAACACAAGAGAGAATGAACACATTGTTTTTCCTGAGGGAAACCATAAATGGAGAAAAACCCATAACTTTCTCAAAGATAGAATCAGCACCAAAATTAAAACCCAAAACAATAAGATGATCTCCCGACAACAGTAATCCTCTTTCTTCCTAGCCCCAGTGTCTTCTTATTCCTCAGCTATGTGCTACAACTGAGTGTGAGTGAGTGTGTGATAAATAGAGAGGCTAACTCTCTATTTATAATAATTCCCGAATTGACTAAACCCTACTAGGGACGACTTCACTAGGTGAGTCTAACAACCCTAGTGCCCCGAAACTATGGGGACTTTAACCCTTGAACAATAGGAGGGTTACCCACTTTAACTTGACATGACTTGTTTATATTATAGAAACTCCCGATCGAAACATCAAGGCATGACATGACTCAATTACATTACAGACACATCCCAGAATAAACATCGAGGTATAATACATAAGAAATACAAGTGAATACATTCCAAAGTTACAATTACATCAACAGTTTCTTTTACAAAGTAAAAATTACGCTACGCGGTCTTGAATCATACATATCATGACATTTCCACATATATGGTTGTCCTAAAAGAACATCACAAACTTTGAGCAGGGAAACAACAAACATTACCTCATGTTTGAAGGGCTTGATGTCATAAGAGAGGAGACACTATTGACTAACATGGATGTCTCATCCATGGCTCAACTAACCAATGTTGTAGGGTTGGGGATGTTGAACCTTCAGAAGCTTCACTCTTTTAATTACCTCAATCGAGATGAGGTTCTTCTAATTACCATTGTCAACAATGAAATGTAGCAAATTCCCCTTCCTTTAGATCCTCTAAATCTTCTGGTTGTATATTTGCAATTGCAATGGTGGAAATAGGTTCTGCGTCGACGATATTCTTACCCCTTTCTTTCTCTACATCAATGTGAGAGTCAAATTCTAGATCCAATATTTTGGCTCAACAAACAATTATTGTTTTGAGCGGCATTCATTAGTGTTTTGCCAGGGGATTTTGTGGAACTCGCACCACTTTCTTGTGTCCTTATTCGATTTCCCATTACCCTTATTTGCTTGCAAATTGGGTTGGTTGTTGGTACTTTGGACATCCTTGCTCTGTCCTTTGGGTTGTGAATTAGGGAAACTTTTTCCCATCTTCTGCTGCTGATTTACAGACCCAAAATCCCGCTTATTATTTTGCTCAAGTGTTTGCTTTATCTTGACGACATATCAATAAGATGCTCCTAGTGAGGATATGTCCAAGAAATCCATCTCTAACTAAATGTACATATGCCGGACACTTCAGTAATTTAGAACCAAGTGTCATTCAGAGTCTCTAATACCCATTTTTTAGCGTAGGGTATGAAATATATTGTATACTCCAACACTATTTGGTCTCTTTCCTTACACAATGTCATCCACCGGGTGTATTGGTCCTCATAGTTTCCAACATGGTAGAATTCAATTTTGACAACATCGACAAAAGATTCCCAAGTGGGTTCTATATTGGATATCTCAGATTCATCCCTCGAATGCCCCTTGCAGTACCCATCCTACCAGTCTTTGATATGGGGGAGTGACTTAAGGAGTGCGAAGGTGATATTTTCACTCTCGAAAATTTTGAACAAAGAAGTAACCCTGTAATAGACTCAACCATTTTCCAAAGCATGTGCATCTATATTTCCTTCAAATAAGGGGATTCCAAATTTAATGTGTACCTTGAAGGGATTCACAACCCAAAACCAACTTCTCGTTGAAGGTGCATCCCCCGTCGTTGACATTCTTCGAAGGATTTGAGCAAAGTTACCCATTATCTCGTTCCTCTGTCGCGTGACAGATTCCTCAAGCAACATTTTAATAGGATGTCCTCCTCTGTCATCCCCCTTTTCTTCTCCTGCCATGTGAGGCTGCTTACGACGACAAGAGGTATTTCCCAAAGCTTAACTACTTCGAGACCCAACTCTCGATATTGAGATCTCATCGAGGACATGCACTGAGAAACCACGAGGGAAAATAGATATGATACCACTAATCTGGATTTATGTGAGAATGAAATGAAAGAGCATATATATATTCACATACATAGATATACAACAATAAACATAGTGATATAGTAAACTCATATTCTATTAAATGAATAAAACAGAACAAACTGTAAAATAAAAGAAGCTAGAATGGTGGTAGTTGTATCTCTGAGAAGAGATGTGGCAGCTACGCTCACTCATGATAAGCTAAATACAAAAGGAGTCTAAAGTACCTTTTATCATAAATCATTGGATAGGAATAAAACCTAAAACCTAACCCTAGGAAATGAATCATCAAAATTTTACAGCCCCAAGGTGGTTAGTTGAACAGTCAACTTCTCGAGGTCATAACTTTTGCATACGATCTCTGTTTGGGGCATTCGATAGCCCATTGGAAAGGTCTATATGAGATTTAAAACTTTCAACTAGATTCAAGTACATGCCAAAATCATCAATGTCACCCTCAAATCACCAAAAACGTCATTTACAGCCTCAAAATGGCACCAAAAGTTTGGGACCCAAAAAAACCATAGAAAATTACAAGAAAATTGTCAACATGAAAAATTGTTTTGAGCCATTGGAATAGGTGGGTGGCTACCTATACCCATCTAGATCAATCAATTTATCATCATAAGATATAATTCATTCATCATTCATCCTATGCATTCATTGAAATTCAAAAGCAACATTTATTCATATCTTTAGAATAATAAAGGCATTCATTTTCATTTATTCAATTGGATCAAGTTTTCAAGTAAGTGCCCTTAATAGTTCTAAAGTCAATTTCATTTATAGAGGGAATTACATGCAAGTAAAATGATATAGTTCAAATGAAAGCATATAAGCATATAAAGTCGTATAAACATATCTCTATATGTCTTAATGAAAGAAAAGTTCAAAAGTTTGCATAGTCAAATTCAATCAATTGGCTAAAAATAGATTGAGCAGTGTAGTTTCCAGTATCAATTTCAAAATGAGAAAAATTTAAACAACATTTTACAAGATGGATGCTATGCAAACAATGCCAAAATTTTCTTTGGAATATACAGAGGTTTTTGCAAAATTGCAAAAAAGAGAGTAGTTATCACTGAGAATTGTTGATTTAGTGATTATGTGGTTTGCACTCAATGTAAGAAGAGCCCACATGAAAAGTTTTCGCAAGGGTAAAATGATGCTTTTGAAGTAACCTTCATAGAAAATTTCTACAATTGTTGGGTAGTATTTATGCAAATGTGGCAATTTCATTGTGCCATCGTCTGTTTCAAGAATGCACTCCGAGAAATGCTTGTATCTAGACTGTGTTTTGTTTCCAAGTTGTGCAATATATCAAGCTATAGAGAATTGGTCGGTTGTAGCTATTGTAAATTATACAAAATGGAGAGACAAGAAGACTTTTTTGTCTTCAAGGTTCCTTGTACTTGCAAAGTGCAGATGGTTAATTTTATTATAGAAGCATATATTAAGCAAGCAAGAAAAATAAAATGCAATTTGAAGACAAAATAGAAAGTGCATAGTTGAAAGCATTAAAGTAGAAATTTCCTATATCTAGACTAGTGTGAATTCATCTTGTAGTATAAGTGTAAGAGTGTGTACACAATGACAAGGAAGATTTCTATGTGCATATGCAATCACATGGTTACATGCAATCTAACAATTTAAATGCAACTTTAAAACTTTAGATTGTATTATGAGTTTCAATATTCTTATATTTTTTATGTAATAGTCTAGAAGAAAAGAAGATATTTCAAAATTTTCTTCCTGCTTTGAAGAAAAACTGGTTACCTAGAAATCTAGTTGATGTTACTTGCTCTTACTAAGCATTGGATGTTCTTGTTTTCAGTCCTTTTACTTTTTCTTGTTTGTTGCAATAAAAGTAAAATATTGCATAGAAGCAAGACATAGACATGAACCAAATCAGTATTGGTGATATGTATGTGCTTATGTTATTAGTATAGCTAATCCAACTATTATAAAAGCATAAATGAATCAATTTGCACAATGATTAAGATCAATATAGATTAGTGTTAATTATACCAATAACCTGATTAACATGGATCATTGCAAAGGCATAACCATTAATACAAATACATAGTGACTAGCCTGCTTTAAACTTGAATAGGCATGCATATATGGTAAGCATTGAACATATTACAGACTCAAATCAAACACTTGATATCATGTCTTAGTTACATGGATTAGCTCAGATATTGCTAACCATTAAATATGTCCTTACTACAATTTCAAACCAACGACATTGATTCTTTAGTTTAAGTATTAATCAAAAGGTAGTAAGTAGTAATGATGGAAATAGAAATGGTAAATTATCTCATGTTATGGCAAGAAAAAAACTCAATGATACGTATAAGTTATATCGACACTGAATCACAAGATATGATATCTAAATACAGATATGTGGTAGCTCTAACTAATCCACTATGTTGTTATGATATAAGTCTGTGGTTTGGTCCAACACTATGTTGTTATGATCACCTAGTTTTGGTGTACGGTTGGTGGTGTTCTGAACTGAATCCAAAGTATATTCTATGTAATTATGTTTATAGTTGAGTTTCTATTGTAATCCACTAGTATAAGTATGAGAAATGGGATAGCATAAAGCTATATTGAGTCAACTGAATATAAGTGCTAATAGTTCTAATTCCATTTAGTAAGTAAGATCATGCATGCGCCTAATTTTCCTAATTTGGTCTTGATCATGTATAGTTGAAACAATCATCCATGTGTAGATTGGCATTTCAAATTATGGGATATTTATAAACGTAGCACAAAGTTTAGTTTCATTAACAAGTCAAAATTCCAATGAAAATAATTTTGATATTCAAGATGTTCCAATCCCAAGATCCACGTACAAATTAGTATACCGTTGTTAACGTGAATTCCAGTCATGAGTATATGATGATGCATTTGAAGTGCAGATTGGACAAACAGGATGTGAAAGTTTTGTGAGCAAGGAGCATAAGATGCATATACAACATTGCATCCAACAAGAGGTATATCGATGGCAATTCTATACAGAACATATCAATAGATTGCAGAATACAAAGTATCATATAGGTTGCAACATCAGTGGTAAACTGCAAGGGAATCATAAGAAACAGTGCATAAAATGGAATTAATATTTTAAAACATGTAAATCTATGAAAACCGATGATTAATCATTACTTATCATTGGTTGTAACTTAAAGATATGTTCAAACATTTATAAATACTTGGAAGGGAACAAAACGAGTTTCCATTGATGAGTTTTTTTTCATATTACTTCTTTTAAGTTCATTTAATTTTTTTTTAATTAATTGAAATGTTTTTAATGTTTTGTTATAAAGAAGAAAGTGTTAATCCTAAAGTGTAAACTTATTAATCTTTATTTGTTACTTTATGCCTTGTGATCATTTATTTAACGTTTCAAGTTAATTTATATGGCCTGCGTATCTTAAATTTACAAGGAAAAAAGCAGCAATGCAGTGAATCCCTGCCAATAATATGTTAATAAGTACAGCTACGTGATAGAGGACTGAACCCTCCATGACATGATAAGTGTGAAGTGTTAAAAAATCAGATTATAAGTACAACTGAAGCGAGATAGAAGACTAAACTCTCTGCGACATGATAACTGTTAAGCCTCTATTTTTCGCTTAAAATTTAGAGCTATGATGGCAACACCATAAGTGTGATGCTTATGTTGGCTTAAAATTTAGAGCTCCGCGACACAATAAATGTTAACCTTCGCCAACTTAAAGTTTAGAGTTCTCATACAATCCTTCATGCGAGCCTTGTCATCAGCTTTCAATATTTCAATATATCGACGAGGTCTTAAGTTTTAGAGCTCCAAAATGTTGGAAATATTAATTACTAGCTGATCCATAATCTAATCAGCCAACTCTATCAGAGTTTGTAACAAGTCAGAAAGTGCCAGAGAATCTGACAAGATAAAGAGTTCATATTTCTGGCATATAAGTCAATAAAATTTAGTTTCTGAATCTAAGTTTCTAGGTAGAGAGTAATTGCAGTCTTTTAATGTTAAGACGGTTAGTTGGCAGAAATCTTCTATATGAAGAATGATATTGTAAATCAAAATACACAAAGATATATACAGTAAAGTGGAGAAGAAGGCAGACAGAAAAGAGAAGTGCGAAGAAGAAATAAAACTTAGTGAAGTATTTACGGCTGTAAGTTTTGTTATGTAGTCTCATGAAATATAAATCCTTAAGTTTAAGTTTGAATGCATGTTTTACATAGCCGCACATCTTCTCCATATTTACCTAAGTTAATGTTGTTTACATTTACTGTAAGTGAAAGACATCAAGAATCTATGTAAAAGTTCCTAGTTTCATGAAGACACAAATCTTGATCATTATTTTCTTATATGGTATTGTGAGTGATTCCCAATATATTTGTGTCGCAGTTAATCCTAGGTTATTTATCACAGTAAAAAGTGTTTTTTATATTCCGGAGTTGTTAGACTAGGAAACATAAAGTTATTTCTCGAAAGTGAACACTTGTTCACACATGAGTTGTTAGCAACCAATTCATATAGCAGTCAAAGCTTGTTCTAAGCCTATGTTAAAGTGTGTCAAGGTGAAAAGTTCGAGCAGTTACTTCATGGAAATAACTCTTGCGCAGTAATTTCTTCCTACAGTAAATTTCGCCGCAAGAAAATCAAGTCGCAAGTTGAAAAAGTTTAAAAGGGAAAACATAAAGTTGTGTTGCGCAGTGTTTAAAAGGGAAAACATAAAGTTGTGCTAGGCGGTAATTCAAGTTAATTGCAGCTGCCGCGGTTTCTCTCAAGATCTCGTATCAGAGCTAGTTTAGGAAAGAAATCTTGTCCTATCTTGTCCTAACAGGACAAAAGTAATTTTCTAAGAAAAGTTAAAAATTAAAAAATGGCTTCTACTTCTGGTTCAAATATGTAAGTTTGCAAACTCTGATTTTTACAGGAAAGAATTATGAATATTGGTCTCTAACAATGAAGGCTTTGTTTAGAGGTCAAGATGTTTGGGATATTGTCTAGAATGGTTATGCAGAACCAGCAGATCAAACGACATATAACAATCTCTCACAAGCTGAGAAAGATATCCTGAGGGAAGAGAGGAAGAAAGATGGAAAAGCTTTGTTCTACATACATCAAACCATGCATGAAAGCATACTCCCAAGAGTAGCAGCTGCAATTACGACAAAGAAGGCATGGGACATGTTGGGGACAACTTTCAAGGTCTGGAGAAGGTAAAGACTTCAAAGCTGCAAATTCTGAGAAGAGATTTTGAATCTCTATCCATGAAAGCTTCAGAGTCAGTAGACCCATTTTATACCAGAGTTGCTGGTTTTATGAACCAACTGAAATCTCATGGAGAAACCATAATAGACCAAAGGGTGGTTGAGAAAATTCTCAGAAGTCTTCCCCCAAGATTTGAAAACTTGGTTGTAACCTTGGAAGAACACACAAACATAACAATGTTTATTATTTGATGAGCTGCAAGGTTCACTCATCAATCATGAACACGAGCTCAACAGAACTCAAACATCATTGGAAGGTGCATTCATAGCACAGTTATCTATAAGCCGAGGAAGAGGCAGGGGGAGAAATAATTTCAGAAGCAGAGGAAGAAACTTCTCAAGAGGAGGACGCAACAGTACTCGTGCAGATGTTGCTAGTAGAGGACAAAATCAGAACACAAGTCAACCAAGTGGTAACAGGTTTGATAAATCAAAGATTCAATGTCATTACTATAAAAAATTTGGTCATTATGCATATGAATGTAGGAAGAAGCAATATGACCAAGGAAAACAAAACCAGAATCAGTCGACAAACACGAGCATTTCGTCGAGCGCAATGATGATGGAAAACACATCCCCACTTGAATGCAATACCATCCAAGAAAGTGTGTCTGATATATGGTATTTAGATTCACACTGCAGCAATCATATGACTGGTAATATAAATTTATTTTCCAGTCTAGATAATTCAGTTCAAACTGATGTTACACTTGGAAATAATGACCAAGTCACTGTTTTGGGAAAAGGTACTGTTAATATTTTAACCAAACAGGGGGAGCATAAGTATATGCCTGATGTTTACCATGTAGAAGGTCTGAAGCATAATTTACTGAGTATTGGACAGCTGATACAAAAAGGTTACAGAGTCTACATGGAAGATAATCAATGTGTGATTAAAGATGTACGTCCAAGCAACCGACTGATAGCAAGAGTTCCAATGACAAGCAATCGCTTGTTTCCATTGAGGATAGTCCCAGATAATACAGAAGTTGCATTCAAGGTAGAAAGTAAAGAATAATTTGTTCGTTGTGACAAGAAAGAAAATGACAACACTGATTTTTAGGTTGCATTTCAAACAGAAGTTTGGGATGATTCCTGGCTATGGCATTTCAAATTTGGACATCTGAATTTTGGTGGACCGAAGTTGCTACACACAAAGAATATGGTAAAAGGATTGCCATTGATTGACAAACCAGATAGAGTTTGTGAAGGATGCATTTTTTGCAAGCATCATAGAGAGACTTTTCTAGTTGGAAAGTCATACAGAGTGCACACACCACTTGAGATCCTGCACTCTGATATTTGTGGTCCAATGCAGACAATGCCCATTGGTGGCTGCAAGTATTTTCTTACTTTTATTGATGACTACTCAAGAAAAACATGGGTATATTTTTTGAAACATAAATCTGATGCATTTAGTTGTTTTCAATAGTTCAAGGTACTCGTGGAGAACCAAAGTGGACATCGCATAAAAATACTAAGGATAGATAGAGGCAGTGAATATGTTTCAAATGAATTTCTAAATTTATGCAAAACTCATGAAATACAAAAGCAATTCACTGCGGTATACACGTCAGGAGAATGCTATCGCAGAAAGAAAGAATATAACCATTATGGAGATGGCACACAGCATGATCGTAGCCAAGCATTTGCTAAATGAATATTGGGGTGAAGCAGTCGTAACTGCCGTATACATTATGAATCAATGTCCGACAAAGAGTGTGAAGAAAAAGATTCCTCAAGAAGCATGGACATGTATGCATCATAGTGTTTCTCATTTAAAAGTTTTTGGTTGTGTCACATATGCTCATGTGCCAGATGAGCTAAGAAAGAAATTACACAAGAAGGGACAAAAATGTATTTTTGTTGGTTATTCTCAAGACACAAAAACATACAAGTTGTATGACCTAGTCGCAAGGAAAGTAATCATTAGTCACGACGTTCAATTCACTGAGAATGAATCATGGGATGGAACCGTTGAGAAGAATGTCAATATTGTGTCGAATGTCGAGCATGAAGACATGATGGAAGAAGTGGTTCAAACACCACAAGTAAATCAACTGGTCACAGCACCATCGACTCTCATGACACCGCGACATGGTTCAGCACAAGGAACATCAACACAAATCGCAGCTCAAGCTACACCGACAAGCACACCAAGAGGACAGTAGACTCTATCAAGCGGTTCGACATCAATAGATCCAGTGAAGACAAGAAGTTTGTGTGAGATATATGAATCTGGTACACCAAATTCCTTCTCTTTGTTTGCATTATTTTCTCAAATAGATGAGCCACTAACATTTGAGGAAGCTGTTGAAGAAGAAGTATGGGCACAAGCCATGGATGAAGAAATAGAATGCATTGAGAAAAACCAGACACGAGAACTGGTTGATGTACCAAAAGATAAAGATGTAATCAGCGTCAAATTTATTTATAAGACCAAACAAGATGTTGATGGGAATGTGCATAAGCAAAAGGAAAGAATGGTAGCAAGAGGGTTCACACAACAACCCTGCATAGATTTCAATGAAACGTTTGCACCAGTTGCACACATGGATACAATCAGAACTGTTTTGGCCATTGCCTCACAAAACAAATGGTCTGTTTATCAAATGGATGTTAAGTCGGCATTTCTGAATGGTTATTTAGATGAAGAAGTATATGTGGAACAGCCACAAGGCTATGAAGTTCCAGGACAAGAACACAAAGTGTATAGACTGAAGAAAGCACTCTATGGTTTAAAACAAGCTCCAAGAGCTTGGTACATTCGCATTGATTCCTATTTCATTGAGAATGGATTTCACAGAAGTGAAAGTGAGCCAATGTTGTACACCAAAGTGAATGAGCAAGTTAACATGTTAATTGTTTGCCTGTATGTGGATGATTTAATATTTACTGGTGATTTTGGCATAAAAGTGAATTTGAAATGACTGATTTGGGGCCCATGAAGTTCTTTCTCGGCATTGAAGTCCAGCAATCTAAAAGTGGTATTTTCATATCACAGTCTAAGTATGCAAGCATAGTTTTAAAAATATTCGATAGGTCAAACTGCAAGGAAGTCCCAACACATGTAATAACAGGTTTAAAATTAAGCAAAGATGATGATAGATCAACTGTAGATCCTACGCTATTTAAAAGGATTGTTGGCATCCTTATGTATTTAACAACAACAAGACAAGACATCATGTATGGAGTAAGTCTGATCTCAAGATTCATGAAGTCACCAAAAGAATCACATTGGCAATCAGGTAAAAGAATTCTGAGGTATGTAAGTGGTACAAAAGATCTTGGCATATTGTATTCAACTTCAGAAAATTTTAAAATCATAGGATATACTGGCAGTGACAATGGAGGCAACACAGATGACAGGAAAATCACATCTGGGTACACATTTCATTTTGGTACAGGCGTTGTTTCATGGGCTTCAAAGAAACAACCAATAGTAACTCTATTTTCAGTAGAAGCAGAGTATGTTGCAGCTACAGGCGCTACATGTCAAGCTTTTTAGATGAGAAGAATGTGAAAAGATCTGTCATAGAACCAGCAAGAACCAACAACTATTTTTTGTGACAACAATTCAGCCATTGCCTTGTCAAAAAATCCTGTGTTTCATAAGAAAACCAAACACATTGACACAAGGTATCATTTCATAAGAGAGCTGGTGAATAACAAAGAAATTTGTTTAGAATTTTGCAGGTCTAAAGATCAACTTGCAGACATCTTTACAAAACCATTGGCAAGGGATACATTTCAGTATCTTCGAAGTTATTTGGGAATGACAAGTTCTGTATAGTGAACTCTGTCATGAACATAGCATGCTTTCTACTCTGAAAACATTTTGTAATTTATTTGGTTTTTTAAATTACGATCTGCTCATAATTAAGGGGGAGCGTTGGAAATATTAATTACTCGCTGATCCATAATCCAATCAGTCGACTTTGTCAGAGTCTGTAACAGGTCAGAAAGTGCGAGAGATTCTCACAAGATAAAGAGTTTAGATTTCTCTCATATAAGTCACTAGAATTTAGTTTTTGAAGCTAAGTTTCTAGGTAGAGAGTAATTGCAGTATTTTAATGTTAAGACGGTTAGTCGGCATAAATCTTCTATATGAAGAATAAAATTGTAAATCAAAATACATAGATATATATACAATAAAGTGGAGAAGAAGGTAGACAGAGAAGAGAAGTGCGAAGAAGAAAGAAAACTCAATAAAGAGTTTGAAGCTCAAGCTTTTATGTTTTTACCAAGTTCATATTTATGACTATAAGTTTTGTTATGCCGTCGCATTAAATAGAAATCCTTAAGTTTATGTTTGAATGCATCTTTTACATAGCCGCACATCTTCTCCATATTTAGCTAAGTGAATGTTGTTTACATTTACTGTGAGTGAAAGACATCAAGAATCCATAATTAGTTTACTATGTAAAAGTTCCTAGTTTTACGTGCAAGTTCCTAGTTTTGAGCAGACACAAATCTTGATCATTATTTTCTTATATGATATTGTGAGTGATTCACAATATAGTTGTGTTGCAGTTAATCCTAGGTTATCGCAATAAAAAGTGTTTTTTATATTCCTAAGTCCTTAGACTAGGAAACATAAAGTTATTTCGTGAAAGTGAAAACTTGTTCGCACATGAGTTGCGAGCAACCAATTCATATCGTAGTCAAAGCCGGTCGAAGCCTAAGTTAAAGTGTGTCAAGGTGAAAAGTTCGCGCAATTACTTCATCGCAGTAACTCTTTCTCAGTAATTCCATTGCGCAGTAAATTCCGCCGCAAGAAAATCAAGTCACAAGTTTTGAAAAAGTTTAAAAGGAAAAACATAAAGTTGTGCTGCGCGGTAACTTAAGTTAATTGTTGCGGCCGTCGTTTCTCTCGAAACAAAATGACATCATTGATCGAAGGCATGAGCGTTTAGTGATGATCACTTAAGCTTTTATCTTGTGCCAACCAGCGATGTGCAACATATGTAAAATTCCTGTCGTTGTTTGACCGGTGGGGCATATCCTCCCCATCCATAGCTCTTACCATGAGATGTGATCTGTCCATGTCCCATGGGCTATGGCTGGTGGTGGAAGAAACGGTTTGGGATCTTGTTACAAGTGGAAATGGCATGTCCTATCACCCATAAGCATATTCAGGACATGTGACCAATAAACATATTCAAGACAAGTGACCACTTTTGCTTTAGTTACTTCTCTTTAAGTGTCACTGATAAGCATATTTAGTGACCAACCCTAATGAAATCAATTGAAATAATAAAAATATTGTAAATGTTGTATTAAGAGTGTATGGAATTAATTTAATGATAATTGAGTAAGCAACATCACACCAGGTATCATTAAGAACATATTGGTAATGTGCCAAGCCATAAACAAATGTGGACCAAATATTGTCCACGAGTATTCATTTATTATTAGTAACCATTCATTTATTATTAGTAACCATTCCTTTAGTAATGCAATCATAAGCCGGTGTCAAATATTAATAATAAACACTTAAACAATAATGTGTATTGGCAGCAATATCCTTAGTTTTTAGAGTCTAGGCTAAACCACCACCTAAGCATAACGACCAAATGCCAATATCCTTTAACTTAAATTTGTTATTTATCAACCCTTCAATCAACCAGCTGTATTGATTTATATTCACGTATTTGTACCCAGCAATATCATTCACTTAAAATGTTAATGCATTTAATAAATATGAAACCCAGTTTTTAAATAATGCATTTAATAATTATGTATCTCATAATGAAACACAAAGCATTTAATAATAATAAATTCCAGTATGAGGTATAATGGATTGCCTAACCCTAGTCGACTGGTCGCAGACTGGGAGAGGCGTATTGGGAAGAGCCTCCAAAGTTCCTGGCGTATGGGAAGGCTGATGTATAGCAGCGAAGGAGAAGAGGACTGTTTGAGAAGAGAGAGCGGATAGTCGGCGGAACGCGGAGATGGACGGAGGCGCTGGGAGATGGAAGTGAGCCGTAGGAGAGATCGCAGCAGCAGAGGTAGCAACGATTGGAGGATGCAAAGGCAGCGGAGGTAGGGAGCTGCGCGCTGGTGGTAGGTTGTCACCGCGAAGGAGGGAGGAGGAGCTGCGATGGAGGGAAGGTAAGCATGCGCGGGTGGATGGCAGACCGCAAATGGAGGATGAGATTCGCACCAATGACACTAGGTGGAGGCAGCCCGCGATGGAAGAGATGAGCCGGTGGAGGGTAGAGAGGGGTAAGTTGGAAGAGCAGGTCGTGAACGGAGGAGACGACGGCTGCCAGCAGCGGGATGCTGAGGTAGAGACCGCGCGGGTGAGAAACTGCGGCTAGGAGGCTAGGCACGAAGGGTTGAGGAGAAACGCTGCTGTGGCAGCGAAAAAAGGAGAAAGGGAGTTAGCAGGTGGTGGAGATAAGGAGTTGGTAGTGAAGGTATAGAGGCTGCTAGGAGCTAGCCCGCGGGAAGGAGGAGGAACAAGGCTGGGAGGAAGCACAAACGTGGAGGGCTGCGCTCATGAAAACGAATTAATGTGGGAGAGAAAAGGAAGAGAGGCTGCCACTGAAAGGCCAACCTTCGTGTTGGAGGGGAGCAACAAGGTTGAAGGTCAGAGAGGCAGCCAAGCTGCGAGGAGGATGCGAGGATGCGGGAGGGGGCCATCGAGGACTAACTCCTAAACAAACCAAAACTAACCTAAGGAGCTCAGTTTACTAACCTTTTGGCTAACCATAAACCTAAGTTAAAACTAAGAACAAACGGGCTAGACTAACCCTAAGAGCTAAGCCTAGATTAGTTTTATGAGAAGAAATAGTGTGAAAACCTAGAGAAACCCTAACACAAGCCCTACCTAACCTAGGGCATCTAGGGAGGATGACCTACCAAGAGAGGAAGGAATCTTAGGTCAACAACTATCGTGGAAGAGCTACAAAAAACCTAGAGGACTCTCACAAGAAGATGTCTCTCCACTTGACAAGAAGGCTGGAATTGGCCTATCCTAGGAGAAAATGCAGCACTAGGGAAACCACTTAGACAAGAACAAGCACTAAATACTAGCAATCAAACAAAGAGATAAGAAGCCAGAGAAATGTGAACTTAAAATTAAAAGAAAATAATAATAAAATATAAACTAAGGTAGGCTACCTGGGGTATTTGCACCCGAGGTGCCAAAACGTGCTCAAATACGTGAATAGCTTCGAACGATTGGTCGGAGCGGGCTGGAGGGAGGGCGTTATGCCCCATCTAACCCCTAGAATATAGTAAAATCTCTCAATGCCCTCCTCAAAACACAGAAACGACTTGGCATGGAGGATGTCTTCCTCTGAGGAAAGAAGGCCACGGAGAGAAAGGACCCACTAACTGAAGGGCCGGGAGGATGTATGAAGTGGTCACGACGGAATACTAGAGTCTTGTGGTTGAAACATAGGCCACCAGAGAATGCAAGAAGGGAATGGAGCCATGAAACCCAGTAGTCAACCTTTAAGGGCCCCTAACACCAACCCCAAGGTTGAAAACCTCTTTAAAGGGCAGTCAACAATGGCATTAAGCCACAATACCTTTAAAGGAGAACTAGAGGAGCCATCCATGACCGTTATCGCTCAATAACACCCTCCACGTCAAAAAAATTGACCCTATCTCCCTAGGGTACACTTGAAGGTGCATTGGGTACAAGTGTAGCGTAACACAATCCCATGAAAAAAAATTATAATGATTTAGAATTAAAATAAAATTAAAAAAATTATAAATGGTCTCTTTCAACCTTTAACTTTCCCTAGGATCTTTAGGCTTTTTAGAATTAGGCCTTTGGGTTTTTTTCCCACATGTTTTTCTCATAGTGAAATGGGTTACACTACTTCTATATTAATTTGGCTTGACGTTTACTCCTCAAACTCAATTCATTGTCTTGATGATGAAACATCGACATTCTAATTTGCTATTGCACTACTCACGGAAACCTCATCTCAAAAGTTGTTACTTTTTGGTTATTAGAAGGAAATGAAAGTACTCTTAGGGATTTTTATGCTATCTAATATAGTTGTATTATAGGGAAAATGGAGTTTTTTTTAGTCACATGTCACGTGAAGTGATTGGAGTAGTTGGATATTGTTCACAACATTGTTTAAGCTAGTAAGAGGAAGTTTGGGGTGTACCTATCCCAAGGGGAATACGAAATCAAATTACTTGATCTGGAATTATTGGGGAGAAAACCCTCCTTATTGGAGGTATTGTGGTATTAGGGAAATAGTGGGTAGAGTTCTTGCACACTAGAATATTGAGAGGGAAAATGTTGTATCCAAAGTCCCCTCCAGAACACATTCACTAATATCAATTTGATATTGTGGACAATTGTTGGCATGGCTTGCGTAGATGTGTTTCTTACTAAGTTCAACCTTAGGTGATTAATCCATTGAGTGATTATCATTGCAATGAGGTCATGCATGAGGGGCTTCACCAATATATTGGTGTTTGCATAGGCTAGAAGGAAATGTATCCTTAGATTGTGATTACCCTTGTGAATTACATTGGGGTTAAACACTAGTTTGCACCATTTGGCTGGACATCATCAAAGTGATTTGGGTACCTATAAATATTAACTTTCTTAATGGTTTTATGTTTCTTAATGTCATATCTCTACTTTGGTATCTATAAATAAAATATTTATACGTGTTGAAGTTTCATGCCAATTTTAGAAAAGGAAATCCTTTGAGTAACGACCACACAATGGACTTACTGCATCAGTTGGTGTTGTTATAAGTGGCAACAAATCCTAGAAATTTCAACACCATGAATTTAAGGCTCGTCTTAGAAAATTTACATTGAACTTTAAAATTTTGTACTTCCTTCATTTAGTATAGGAATAATTATTATTAAACATAAATGATCAAGCAATAGAAGATAAATCAATGGAATATGAGAAAGCAAGAAACAAATTTTGAATGGGTAAAAACAATTATGTATTAAGGTATTTATGTTATGGACATTCATTTCTACATATTCATCTACCCACCTAGTAAAAAAGTGTCATCTATTATTGATTCAATTCCTTTGTTTTCCCATTGTTTTCACTTTAACTCGCTTGCATTCTCTCATTTTTCATCATGTTTCCTTCATCCCACCTAGAGTGTTATCCAATATGTGCATCTATGCATACCATGTGCTACATGAAATATTTTAGGGAAATAATCCTTGTAGAATATGGAGTTGCTTTGGGCTTAGCCTCATAATGATTACCACCAAAACATGGTTCAAATCCCTTCACATCATACAAATTATTGCAAACTTGAGGTCACTCTTCCCTCATCCATAGGAGAGTAATGGAAATGATGTGGGGTTTAACTTTGTAGAATCTATTCTAATATAGTTGGAGAAATGATGGCAGAAATCTTCTCCAAAGTTGGGGTCTACTTGTGGGACCATTGATTTTTGGGGCATCCTAGAGGTGAATTTGGCATCATAGGTCACGAATTCTACCATACTTCATGGATTTGGGGCTAGTTGTAATAAGATACAAATGTTGAGGAATGCATATGTGTTGCAATTGCAGTATGCCCCTCTAATGTGATTTAAGATTAATTATGAGATGCATAAACTCCCCAAAAACTGCCTCATGGATGCCTACAATATCAATAACAAAGAGGCATAGGGCTTGAGTCACGATTTTGTCTTCAATTCATCCCAGTCTCCCAACTTCGTGGATATAGCTGTGAATCCCCAAGGTTTATGGCTTGAATTTAGATGCTTTTCTCACAAAGTATTCATTTTTCACTAAATTTTTGCAAGATGTACTAGCTTTCTTCATTGTTATGACATAGGATTGAGTCTCACTAACATTAGTTCAATGAGTCATTGTCTTCGATTTTCTTTTCATTCCAGAGAGTTCACAACCCTAAGAAGTTTGTTATGAATGGGAATTAAAATGTTGAGTATAACCTTACATAGAATGTTTTCTTCTTTAGTTATGAAATTTGAATGAGGAATAGATAAAAATCATTTTTATCTCCTTCAAATCCATTGGAAACTCTTATTCCACTAATATCATGGTTTCCTATTGGTTTGATCTCACATTTACCTGTTTTGTAGAATCCATGTAGATATATTTTTATCTCCTTTCCAATTAGTGGGTACCTTTTTCTAACCATGTGTCATCCTTCCAACCATTGCCTACAATGTAGATTTCATGCATTCTTCCTTATTTATAACATTTATTGGTTGATTTTTGTTGGAATTCGTTAACAATCCATGGATGTTACTCTTTGTATATATGTCATTAGTGTTTTTAGTGCTTATGATCTATAGAATAGAGTCTCATTTCTGCGAACGAAATCTCATACTAAGTGCTATTTTTTAACCTCAAGAAGCTCTTTATAAAGAGTTTTGTGTACTCTCTATCTGACCCTACCCGCTTTTGGTCATATTAGGTCCTCATACTTCACAACCATCAAGGTCTATAGGGGTGATACATGCCTAAAATAAAGAGCATTTCATAACCTAACCCCACACTTTATTTACTCCAAGTATCAAATCTAGTTCTAGTGTAATAATCATTCACAACCACCTCCTTTGGAGCCTATTCCTTGTACATGCATACCAACACATTGATTTCATTAAATTCAATTCCTAAGTATTTGTGCCCTTTCAAATCAGACCTCACATAACTTCCCATAACTCCATAAGACAATATTATAATTCCTAAATGGGAGTTAAATGTATTAAAAGGAAAACATTGAAAGACAAATTGTGGAAAAGGAAACATGCCACTACAAACCAAAACAAATACAAGATGAAATCACACGTGAACACTTCAATATTTCCAAATCATAATGAACACAAACTGACTCCAATATACGTTTCTTACACTTAGGACGGTATGTGATTTATTCAAGGTACCTGTTGGCCCTAGGAAGTTTTTGTGCAATTTTGGACACCAGTTTTGAGAAAGTAGTCAAAATGTGAATGAAGATGTGACATAGTATCTTGGAAAAATAGTCAGCTCCAAAGTTTCAGCCGAAAATAAGGGAAAGCAAGTTGTTTTGACGAAGTCCAACCGAAATCTTGGTTAAGCAGTTAGGATTTTTGTCCACTTACATTTATGGGATCAAGTAGTGGGAATGGGAAAGAAGGCCATCGATGGGCCTATAAATTTGTAACAAGTTGAGGATTTTGGGGTTAGACAGTTTTGGAGATAAATATGAGCTTTTTGTATTCCATTGAAGAAAAGTGAATGTATTGTTTATGTTGAAGTATAAGTTAAATTAGAGTCGCAAGGATGAGGATTGATATGCAAGTTGTGTGCGTAGATTTGTTGTAATGAATTTTTGGGGAGATGTCTGCAGCTTTTGTGCGCAGACTTAAGTGTTCAAGCTGCGACTTTTAATATAATGATCACTTTTGTGGTTTTCCCCATCTTGGGTTTTCATGTTAAAATCTCTTGTGTCCATTGTCTTTGATGTGTGCTGCTTTGTTAATTATTTCCTAATGCATCAATGTTAAATACGAGTGATGAATGGATGCCATAATAACTGAATGAATATATTTGATGTCGGGGTTTTACTTAAATGTTGTAGATGAATCTAATAATCTCTGTTGAAGTTAGTATTGTTGTAGTTATGTCAGCACAAGTTCGGGAATGTTCTCCTTCCTTACTGCAGAAACCTGGCTCCTAGAGTCCCCATACTTACTTTGGGTGAGACTTCATCTGCTCTGAGGGTGTTGCTGAAATGGCTAAAACCCCTTTAAGGCAGGTATCTTAGGCCTTTGTTGGTATGTGGATGCATGGACCTAGGTTATGTTAAGATTGTGCTAATATTATCTATTTAGGTGTCCCATCCAGCTATTTTAATGTTTCTACTTTTTTCAAAGCGTAATTATTCTTGTACCTAAAGGGAGCATAGAATGGAAAATAGGAATTCTGTAAGAGCTTTTACATCTAACAAGGGATATGACAATAAAAAATCTCAAAGAGAAAGGTTGCAAGATGAAATTAAGTTTAGACTAATGCAATGGGAGAAATATGAGACCTAAAGGAGAGGTAGTTGGGGATTGATATATAACCATACAATTGTGGTTATGTTGAATAGGTGTACTTATCCTTCTAGTATTCAATAATTCTCAACAAAAATGAAGGTTAATATGTGAAAAACCTACAACAAGTTAATAATGTTTTTTTTTTCATTTGATTTTTTAAAATAAAAGTAATGTTAGACTATCAAGCACTAGTGAAGCTAGAAATATTAGCCCAATAATTAGTTTACGCATTCATGAAGGTTGATTTTTCTTTTTGAAATAATAGGTTTTTGAAATGTGTTATTTCAAGATAAAATAATTTTGCCTATCATCTCTCTGATATTACATTAAAATAATTAATGTTGAATAGGGAACAAGAGAAATGACATAGGAAACTCTATTATTGAGTTAATGACAAATTTGTTTATTGTTCTTTAGATAGATTGTATCTATATGGAAATCTTATACATATTAAGCATGTTATTTTTACAGAGTGATTAATCGTATGGTCAATCTCTCTCTATGCTTTCAAAAACTACTCTTTGGATATTTTCTGGGGTGATTATATGAGCTTACATTATAATCCTTTATATTTATGATTTAATAGTGCCATATAAAGACTATTTGTCTACCTTTGGTGTGAATCCAAAATTTTGTTCTCTTATATCTTATCTAATCACTAGTGAATGTATTCTTCATGTTGTTTAACTTGTTAACTTGATGGACACTACAAATCACTTGTGACAAAAAACATGTTGTTTAATGTGTTACTTTAAAGTAACACATTTTTTTAATGTATTTCTCATTTTTCATGGGGAGGGGTCTAGAAAAACTATGTTGTGTGGGTACTCGTTGGATGTGTAATTGAATTTTCCTTGCAACAAGCATTCTCGCTCAAAATTTGAGTAAAACCATAGGAAGATAGGTTGAAAATACAGAAACAAAAAGTAGTTTTTTTAATGACAAATATGCCAAGGTAGCCATTATGGTTGATTTATTTTCTTCAAATTCTATTGGTTCTCAAATTACAATGCATTAATGGCTTGTTTTTTTATAAGTCACATTTTAGACCTCAAATTTCCTCTAATTTACCACATTACTAGAGGTATGCATTAGGTTTCATCTTATCTCAGACAAGTTTTGCAATAGGACTGAATTTAACTCTTATTATGCTTGTCTCTCTTTCAGATTGTCAACTTTAAAGCTTTGTACTTCTGGTTTTAAAATTTGCATAGTTTTTAATAGTTTAGAAGGTGTGACAATTTGTTGTTCTTCGTTTAAACCGACCCATACCTCACCTTCTTGTTGAGATGTATTTGTAGGTCCTTGCTGATCAAAATTTTCTTCAATGCTCATGGTTATATCTTATTCTGTTGGAATCGTCTTTGGTTTTTCAACTGATCTGTCAACTCTTCTTTTCTTGCAACGGCCTCTCATGCCCTTTCCAATTTAGCTATGTTTCCAGTTGAATTCATCACTAGATTGAAAATTTCTCAAGGAATTGAAGTTTGGTTTCCTAATTGATTTGGCAGGTTCAACTGCACACGTTTTGGTGAGTCATCTACTTCCCTAATGTGAAAAAACAATTTATTGTTATTTAATGATTACATAAATCTATTTCATTACTCTCTCTATGTGATCAAACCCATAAACTATAAAAGTGTTGCAACCTAGGCTCTAATACCATTTGTAACAACACCATAGTATAGGGTCAGTGCAAGAAGATGATGGACCTTTTTGGCGCGTTAGATGCAATAGAAACCTGAAAAATCAGGCATCCCTCAACTTACTTGGATTTTTTGAG
>LPNX010019101.1:0-36403 GCA_001517045.1 Pseudotsuga menziesii | reverse complement strand
GATGTGGCGTGCAAATTGATGCGGCAAGGTGTAGGGACGCACTGTTGAAATTGTACCAAGTGAGAGCGAGAAATGATCTCAAGCATCATCACGAGCTCGGAAAAGTGAATCCGGCGTTTCAAAAAGTGTTAAAAATGGAGAGCGGCCGAAGTGGCGTGAAAACCGAGGTGACTATTGGTATCGAAAAAATGGGAAAAAATGATGTAGAAAAAATAATGCTACGAGGTGACCATCGTGACGGTCTCGTCATGCTGATTCCAAAACTGTAGCTAGAGATGAATGGGACGCTGTTTCTGACGAACGGGGGGTACATCAGGCCATGTGTCAATGTGGTGCTCTTTAATGGCAGGGTCAAGACCGGGCATTTCGGTATAAGACCAAGCAAAGACATCGCGGAATTCTCTGAAGAGTTTGTTGTATTCCTCAATTTCTTGCTTACTGCAAGAGGCTCCTAAAGTGATGAGTTCGGGGGTGCCTCCTGGGGCAGCGATGTCAATTTGGATGACAGGTGAGATGTTGGCCATGTTATCCTCTTCGAAGGCATCAGGAGCAGGAATAGGGTCCTTGAACCAGTTAACCTTGGGGGGAAGGAAGTCTTTGGATTCAACTGCAAATTGGGTAGCAGTGTTGGAGGAAGATTCATCTGGGAGGAAGTAGGAATGATGGTGCATGTCATCCCAAGGATAATCCAGGGCAGTGAGAGCTTCGAGAATCTCCTCATCCGTACGAAATGTTTGTGTCGTCAAATCGGTTGACGAAGGAGTAGTGGTGGAAGAGATCATATAAATGGCATTAACCTCTTCGGAAGAGGAAGAGTCCGGGGGGTGGATTTCCACAATGGTGGGTGGTGCCGTCTCAAGATCCAGATTTTTCATTTCAAAGAGAGCTACTCTGTACTCGGGGAGATCGGGACAGTGATGTGAGTAATTCCCGTAGACACCGCATAAGGCACAGGAGTGGTTAGTGCGCAGGGATTTGTCTCGAGGCTTAGGGGTTGATTCTAGATGGACAACTGGGATAGTGGGGTCGTCGTCAAGCAGTTGCATGTATTCATGTAACGCCGGTAACTGAGGACATAGGTGAGTCGCATGGCCCAACTCATTGCACAGCGCGCATTTGGGAGGAGCACGAAACACAGGGGGATTTTTTACTGTCTTAGGAGGTGGGACAGTAGTGTAAGGTTGGGGGCCTCTGCCCCCAGTGGGTTTGGTAAGAGGAGGGGGGGGTTTCACGGAGGATGATGGGGTAGCGACATCGGGAGTTGGTTGACTAGTAGTGACAATGGGTTGCACCGGTTGCAGGATGACATCAGGTGTCGGTGGACGAACGGGAGGCGAAAGATACCAAACGGGTAATCCTAAGGTTAACCCAGGAAGGCTGAGGGTGGCCATGACCGGGGTGCTAACTACTCCTGAGGGAGGGAAGAGGAAAGGAATGGTATGGATGGGTGTAGCACCAATGTGACTAGGTACCAAAGGGGGTTTAGGCAACAAGGGCGGTTGATTAGTAGGAGTTCGCGTATTATGGGACAGGGTACATATGGCTTCAGAGGTGGAGCCATATTGATTCCGTCGGGTCTGTAGGTTGACCTTATCGGAGGACATCATCAACAAGTGGTGGGTACCTGAGTCAAGCACGGGTTGATCAGGAGCAGCGTAAGTGATTTGTTGTTGGGTTGTCACATTGGCTTGAGGGGGAGCCAACGGTTGAGTGTTCACTACGCCTTGGGTTGGTAAGGGGTTTTGCAGCACCAAAGGTGGCTGCTGAGGTTGTGGGGGTTGGGTGGTGCTTGAGGAGCCGTCTGCCCTTGGCGGCGGGCATCTTCAGCCCAAAGTTGCCAAACGCGCTCCATGTGGGGGAAAAAATGTGTGTAGTGGCCATAGACCCCGCAAATAGAACAAGGATAGTTTGTTCGCAAATTCCGGCCCCTGCCGTGGTTTTGTTGGCCCTGGTTACGTTGGTTGTTCTGGTTTTGCTGCGGGGTTTGTTGGGCGTAAACTTTCCCTTGGGTAGAAGGTGGATTCTGAGGTGGCGCAGGTACTGGAGCAGGCTGCGGTGGGTGATATGTAGGTTGAGGCTGCGCAGGTGCAGCAACCTGAGGGGGTTGCTGATAATGCTGTGGAGCAGGTTGTGGGTGTGCCGCAGGGATTGGTGCAGCCTGCTGGTGATAGTAGGGCTGAGGTGCGATCGGGGGGCGTAAGCGGGAGTCATATGACCAAAACACTGAGGTGGACATGAGGGTCCATGGGAATGGTGGTGATGTGTCATGGGAGCATACGGGTTATTTGCTCCAGGCTGTGAGGTAGCCCGCGAAAGGTCAGGGCCAGGGGTAGGACGTGCTATGGAAAATGGTTGAGGCTGCGAAGAGACACGGCCAATGATGTCGTCGGCAGTGTGGGATGCCCCCAGTGCATCATGCTGGGAGGAGTCGTCGCAAGGGGCGTCAGGTATTATGGTATAAAGATAACCCGACTGGGCGTAAATGAGATCGAACTGTTGGGCTTTAAGGATAGCCTCTTCTTCAGACTGGGGTCTTTCGGACATCCTTAGCAATGATAGGAAGGAGGGATTTGAGGAACCAATCTAGGAAGATCCGGTCATCTAACTTGATTTTGCATAGGCTACGGCGTCGACGCCATTCATGAATGTGGTCCGTGATGTGGGTAGCCGTGTTTTGTCTGCATGATAGTAGGATCTCAACACCTGCGTCATAGTGGACAGGTAACTGGAAGAACTACAGGAAGGTCGAGGCAAGGGAAGTAAAGGTGGCATGGGTTCCATGGGGTTGTTCGATATACCACTTGGCAGCAGAGCCAGTGAAAGTGCGCTGTAATAAACGGAGGCGAATAGAGTCGTCTACTATGGAGTTGGAGGAACACCATAGATGGAAGGACATGATATGGTTCTGTGAGTCCTCACCTGCCTTTCCCTCGAACTTAGGGATGTCAGAGGGGAGCTTGGTGGGCATGTGAGGCCACGCAGGGTCGTGTCGGATGGGGTTGTTGGTTAATCTTGCTAGGTCAGGGAGGTTGAGGCTATCCATGAATGGCAAACTGGACGAAGGATGTGACACGGTAGTGGGTTGAACCAAGTTGGGGCCGATGCCCCCAAGTGGAGGGGTCATGTGAGGGAGGTTGCCCCCAAGTGGGGGAACTAAGGTGGTATAGGATGGTCCTGCACCACCATGGGTAGTATGGGTCACTAAAGGAGTGGGGATAGGTATTCCCGCTGCGGGAATCGGTACCGTGAGGGGAACAGTAGAGGGGGCCCCCGTGGAGGGCATACCAAAAGTAGGTGTGGTACCGGGTGTCGTGGTGGATGTGCCACCAACGGTCCCTACCAAGATGGGAGTGGGAGTCACGCTAGCCATGGGGCTAGTAGGGGCAGTGTAAAGCGGGTTCTCAGACTCTGGCTCAGAATCAGAGGTAAAATAAGGGGCGTCAGTATCTGGTGACGGAGTCTGATGTCGCTGACGAGTGGAGTCAAGTGACAAGGCTCGAGATCTGTGTCGATGACGGGCGGTGTCAAGTGAACCGTGCTGTGGACGCTCGCCTCTGAGGCGCCGAGAATGTCTCGGGGACTCAATGGTGACAAATGGTGTCAAATCTGTGTGGGTTGAGGTAGGTACAAAACAGCTCAAAAAAATCTAATGCAACCGAGTGTACAGAAGGAGAGCTCAAAAAATGGGGCGCTCAGGCCAACAACAACTCAAAACACCCACTGTAACTGCGTGCTACAATAGGCGGAGTATCAATAGAAATGGTCAGAATACCAAAAAAGCAGGTTGCCTATAAATAAAAAACGGTGGACTCACTAGACCAAAAGGAGGTAAGGGAGCATGCAAACACCTAACTAAAAGTATTATGACTTAACTAGACATATCCTCTGCAAGGTGATGAAATCCAAGTCAGACAATATGAATAGGGAAGCCAAGTGGCTAAGGTATCCCCCTACCGGGAGGGACACCGGGTAGTCAAATCCTAGAAGAATGGCAACTAAGATACCCCGTTCATGACACGTCGAGAAAGGTAAATCTGTTGCTTGGTCCTTTAACCGCAATACCCCTATACAGGGATATCCCGAGAACTACGAAAGGTAGCCCTTCAGTTACTGAATGGAGTTCGGTATTCCACTCAGACCTCCAGAACCAATCTCACAACTTCAACCCTCCTAAGGGAGAGGCCCTCTGATAAACCGGTTGTGACCGTGTCAAAAAATACTAAGGGATTTTGGTTCCCTAATGGACAACAACTATGTCTCAAGTGTAAATAACCGAGGGGTGTTATGGGAAGCCTATCCCCCCGATCCTACCTAACTACAAAAATTCTTTTATGTTCCCCAAGTGGGGTTAGAATGTTGGTTGAGTTAAGTAGTTTTTAAGTCTCACTTGAATTAGGTGACAGATTGTGTGCTTGTGAGTTTATAAACCCAGAAAAGAAGTGCTAGGGCGACTTCATAAATATCAATAATACTGAATTAAAAAATTTTACCATGCAAGATTAACTGAATAAACAATGCTAAAATTTTTACAAAATTTTGTAAAGGGTGACAAAGGTGCATGTAGAACAAATGGCTATGCAAGTGCAGAAGATATGGCAGCAAAGGGGCTGGGTTCAAAAAGTAGAAACAAGTGCAAAAAAATCCAGATCGCGGGTCTGGGGCGAAGTCGCGCGGTCGGACCGCAGGTTTGAAGGAAACAGTCGTGGTCAAGTCGCGGGTTTTTGAAGGACTCAAGCGGGCGGACCGCGGGTTTGAAGTAAACAGGTGCGGTCAGGTCGCGGGTTTCTGGACGGCAGACGCAGGCGGACCGCGGGTTTGAAGTAAACAAGTGCGGTCGGGTCACGGGTTTCTAGAAGGCAAACGCAGGCGGACCGCGGTTTGAAGAAAACAGGTGCGGTCGAGTCGCGGGTAAATAGCTAACAGGCGCGGTCGGAGCGCAGCAAACAGGGAAAAGTACACGGCCGAGTCGCAGCTAAGGGCTGGAAAGGCGCGGTCAGGTCACAGCTAAGGGCTGGAAAGACGCGGTCGGACCGCGACTGTAAGGGAAAAAATGACGGTTTACGGCGGCCGAAAACGACAGCCGAAAAGACAAAACCGGAAATAACATAAAAATAAAAAGCCAGTGGAGTCGCCAAAACTGTTGCTAGGGTTTTACCCCTAGCTTGTACGAATGAGTACCTACTAAGGACAATGGATTCCTTAGTAGCAGTTCAATGATATGTGAATCAAAAGCTATAACTGAAATAAAAAACTAAATCTAAACATTTTCATTAAGCAAAAAAGTAAAAAGTAAATAGTAATTTTGTATTGATCTGACCTCCAATGTGAAGGTTGGTGAAGTCCTTTACGGTGATCCGAGTCGGTGGCTCCGAGCTTCAAGGTTCTTCTTCTCTTTCTCCAATGGTGGAAATGGGCCAAAAGGGGCTCTCACGGTGAAAGCAACTCAATGGTGAGCTAGGATTTCAAGAGCAATTTTGGCAGAGGCAGGATACTTGTGATTGTGGATATGAAATAAGGGATCTCCACCCCTTATTTATAGTTGGAAACCATGCGGTTTTAGGGTTAGGGTTTCAGCTGTTTAGGGTTTCAGTTGTTTAGGGTTTTTTTCCATATTTTCCTCATTATTTTATATTTTTTCTTCCTTTTTGGAGCTTTTTGCTTTTTTGGAGGAATTTTGGATATTTTTAGAGGAAAAGAGGGTTTTATGGCCTTTTGGAGGCATTTTAAGCCTTTTGGAGGCTTTTTGCATGGTTTTATGGGTTTTTGATGGAAATATGGTGGAAAAATGGACAAATGAGCCATGTAATGGGGTAGATGAGGTAGTGAACCCTTTTTGGGTGTTAACAACTACCATGAAACCTTTGCACCGATTGCAAAAATGGACTCCATCCGCCTAGTTTTGGCAATTTCGAGATCTAAGCACTGGGAAGTGCATCATATGGATGTTAATTCAGCATTTATGCATGGAGATATTCATGAGGAGATATACATGAAGCATCTTGAGGGCTACATCCATGATACATCTTTGGTTTGCAAGCTAAAGAAGTCACTATACGGGTTAAAATAGGCCCCAAGAGAGTGGTATTCCAAGATGGATGCCTTCCTTTTCTCGCAAAAATTCTAAAGGTGTAGATCAGATCAAAATGTGTATTTACATCAGTATGATGGTCATTTGATTATTATTGTTTTATATTTTGATGAATTACTGATCACAGGTAGCACAGTTGCTTCCATTTCAGCCATCAAAACTGCTCTCCACAATGCCTTTGAAATGAGTGATTTGGGGCTCCTAAAACAATTTTTGGGGCTCGAAATTGAGAAAAATTCTGATGGGATAATGGTCACTCAGTCCAAATACATATCAGACCTGTTATTCAAGTTTAGCATGGCTGAATGTATGCCTGAACCATTCCCTTTCTTTTCAGGGATCAACCTTGAAGAAGGAAAAAGCACACCTCCCATGGACTGCACTATCTATAGACAGCTGATTGGTAGCTTGTTGTACTTGATACATTCTCAGCTTGATATCTGTTATGCCATGAATGTTGTATCAATATACATGAAGCAGCCTCATGGTATTCATTGGAAGGCATCCAAGAGGATCCTCCAGTATATTCAGGGAACCAAGACCTACGGCATTCACTATGCTGCAAACTCCAAGCTAGAGCTGGTTGGATACACAGATTCCAATTGGGCGGGTGATTCTATTGATCAGAAGTCTACTTATGGATATGTATTCATGTTTGGTGGTGGCCCCATTTTCTGGTCTAGGAAAAACCAGGCTTCCATAACCTTATCTTCAGCAGAGGCCGAGTATCGAGGAGCGATGAATGCTTAAATCCAAGCAGTTTGGTTGCAAGGAATTCTTTCAGAGTTTGATATTGGTAGTACTTTGTCCATTGTCCTCTTTTTTGGAAATAAAAGTGCTATTAATATATCCATAGATCCAGTTACCGGGCAGAGAACCAAGCATGTAGAGATCCACATGCACTATATCAGGGAGCTAGTGCATGACAGGACCATCATTCTGCAATACTGCCCGACTGATGAGCAGATTGCAGACATATTCACCAAGATATTTTCAAAAAAGAATTTCACTTACCTCCGTTCACTGTTGGGGGTGAGTTAATTAGGGTGATCAGACTACTTTCAGTGTTCAGCTTGAGGGGGTGGGTTTCCCACTGGGTTTTCCCTCTTTTCCTCACTTGGTTTTTTTTTTAGCATTGTTTCAGTTTCAGCATTGTATAGGGTGACCTATGGCCTTAGTTGTTGGGGCCCTAGCATTTTTATGCATTTTATGTTTTCTAACTCCTCCTGAGTATAGCTTAAGGGGGGGTGTTGGAGACATTTACCACCATACACACTCATTTTGGTCAATTTGGCCTAGTTAAACCACTATCCTAAGTTTTATTGACTTAATTAACATTAGAGGAGCACTAGATGACATCAGCTAGATCACACCCATGCCTACCTTCAATCAAGGAGGATAACTTATCCTTCTCCTAAATTTTGGGGAGGCTAACTGGAGCACTCTGGGGGTGATCTGAGTGTCATTAATGCCCCATATTGCTAACTGATGGTTACAATCAGTTAAACAGAGTAGTGAAGGAACCTTCCTTCATTAAATTGATTATTTAATGAACTGGAGTCAACAGGGGAGCCTCCAACCACTTCTGATGTTTAGTTACACTTCAGTTAACCTCATCAGGGTTCATTGGAGTCATTGAAGCACTACCACTTGATGGTTGGCTTGTTGTGACATGTGTCTGACCTACTTTCAGTTAGACTCAGTCATTTATTGCACTCCAACTTCAGTTAGGGCTCAGTTGAGTCAATTACCGTTTTGATCGGTGGTTAACTTGAGTGTTGACTGTGGCTTTCATTCAGTTAAGCTGGACTCACTCATTCAATTCGAATGAAATCCATTGGAATTCGAATTGCTTTGTCATTCATGCTTGTAGCATGCTCATTGTATTGTACTACTCATTATTTGTGTGAATATACAGAGCGGTTATTCATTTTGTAGCACAATTACACCATTTTCATGTATTATTGTTATTAATCCTTGATGAGAGTGTGCTTGAGTCCCTAGATCACTGTGCAGATTAATATCCCTCTTGATTCAGGACATCCTCCCCTCTTCTTACTCTTCATTCTCTCGCTTCCCAACAATCGTCTGTGCAAGAAAATACTCCACCACTATGGCCTGAGTAGTCTGAGAATTAGGTCTATGAATGTCATTCCACACTTGATCAAGAATACCCCCAGCTTCAACTCTCACCAGGTATTGTAGGCCACAAGTTAGGGATATGTGAAGACCGTCCTCCATGTTACTCTTTCCTACATCGCCGTCGTTGTAAATCTTCTTCGCCCTCATTTCCATGGGTTGAAAGAACCGAAACTCAGAAGGGGAAAGCATGGCATGGGACCCCATATGGATGTTTATTATAATAAATCCAACTTCTTACAAAACATGTAACCGAAACCCCTTGTAGTGGATTTATTCCCTATTTGAAAAAAAAAATAGGTCAAATGTATTCGGTGGCTTGGATGGATCATTTCCTTGTCAAAGTTCTCATAATTTCTCCCCAAAACACTATTCGATCATGCTTCCTATGTGAAACTAAGATCCTCAAGTGTTTGTTTGGGTGCATGAATCTGTAAACACTGATGTCTGATGGAAATGAAAACCAAGACCATGTTGCTTTTATTTGTTAGTCTCTCCTTTTATGTTGTGGTGGATTCCTATGGAATGGCTCCCAATCCCTCCCAAGAGGTGGGGAATCTACAATCTGTAGAGTGTGCATATCTCCCTCCTGACCCCTAAACGACCATTTCATCATTGCCTTTGTATTTTGACTCAACTTCCCCCTGTCTCATCTGAAGAAATAGTAATAGTATTGTAAAAATGATTCTAAGTGATAACCAAGGCCTAGTTTAGTTAGGAACATCCTCCAAATATGTCCCCTCACACGCTGGTCTCACCTAACTTTACAAAGTTGTACTTTTAATGGAGGTTTTAAAATGTATGCTATAGCTTATGTTCAGACATAGTGCCAATATGCATGGCTTGTTATCCCATTAGCATGCAAAAGAGGTCAAAAATAAGCATAGTGGTGGTTGCATTTAGTGTTAAAAATGAACTATAGAAATAAAAAAAATCCCATATGAAATGGGCATGTTATGTTTGCATGAGTGAGTGTTATTATTTTATTTGTTTCACAAAAATAAAGTCGCAATTCATTATATCAATAAATGAACCATATTATTCAATGGTCATATAGACCATACAAAAACCATCAATAGCGTATATCATACAAAATCCATCCTTGGAATGGTAGTAATTGAGAAAGACTCATGTACTAGTCAATTCCTTAATTTCCAAATATGTGGACTAATATATACATACAAAATGAGTAAAACAACAGATGCAGAAAAAAGGTAAATAATAGTCCATCAAAAACCAGACTATGTGTCAATCGGGATGGGTTCCTGAATCGTATTCAGTGATGGTATCATTAATTTCTTCCCACTAGTGTCAGGAACCTTCACCCACCTATAACCCAATCTTGAAAAGGTGATCAGTGGACATGTTTCTTTCCCTATAAATATGGCTATATTTAATTTCATGTTATAAGGTTTCCATTCTAATGAGTTCCTCATATAGGTGCTTCAAATATATATTCTTTGGGGGGGGGTTAAGCCTCATCCAAACAATAATGAGCATTGAATCCCCAAATACTTTGAGATTTTTGAACCCCTTTAGAGTGAGTCAATACCAATAGTAACTTGAGAGCCATAATTCAACACAATTGTTGGTACACTCCTCAAGGCCTACTACAAATTTGTACCACTGAGAATCATATAGGAAAAGGTGACCCCCATCCCCACCCATGACTGGTTTTAATTAAGAGGCACCATGAAAATAAGACCAACAACCAGTTTTATCAATATTCTCCTCACATATCCTTCTTTGTATAGGAGGGCCTATAGATTGAGTCTGGAAATGATCCAAAATAGCCAAGCTTTTGGAAGCATATACATGTGGTGGAATGGAAATATCTTGAAACATGACTCCAAGACCCCAGATCATGAGGACTAGAAAATCCCTATAAGTATAAAAAGTATCATTGTTTAGATTATTCTGAAGTGCAGGCTTGGATATCAACACCATGCCAGATGAATTCAATTCCTTTGACCTAAATGGCATGATTCTGCATACACAAACAAGGTGGTCGATTTCCTTTCAATACCTCTAGTAGTAGGATTTACAATGCTCATGCAATTATTGCAATTTGGATTTAATGATTTAAAGGAAAGCTATGTGCAATGCCTAAATTTAGTGTGGATCTATGAAATACTTCAAGATTTTGCATCGTCATTTACATAGGAATAATCTTGTGACCATTTATCTATTTTATGATAGGATTGTGTACGTGCTGAATGTCAATTTTGTTCCTTGGAGAGATGAAATACTATTGTTTTTGTAGGTGCACCATTCAAAATATCACTTCAAGAAGTACTTCATGATGAAACCATACAAGGAAATGGTTTCAATGCAACATGCAGCAAAAGTTTTCTTTGAGAAGTTATGGGTGCATTTTTGGCTTACTATAATCAAACTATATTATTCCTAAACTTAAATATTTAGGCACAACAATGGCTACATAATTTCAAACTATATTCACACATATATCATATATTTCTAGGTGATTAGCAAATTATCAAAAGGATGTTAGGAACTATTAATAAAGGTTCCTTGTTTAGACCTTGTTTAGGCACTATTAGGCCTGCATGTTTATTTGGAGCAGATGAAACATGGTTCCTTGTAGGAGTATCCACTTGTGGTATTTAGGAAGTAATAATGACCACATGATCTCCTAGAGAGATCCTTATTATTGCTCGAAATAGCCACATGTGATTAGTATCTGCCATGATTTTGTAAGGCGCTTTTCCAAAATATATTTTCACATATTATCTCCTATCTAGGATATCAGTTATGGTATCCACTCATTCCAAGTTAAGGAGTCACTCCAGGAATTGAGAGCTAAAGGTAAAACAGTGGCAATAGTTTTAATTACATCACTAACATACTTTGGTGTTTAAAGTGGCTAAAGAGGTTGCATAGGTATTCCATGTGCATGATTTACTTCTCATAGTTGATGAATCCCATAGAGCACAATTCAAATTTCACTCTAGTTTTCCAAACACTACCCTATAGAAAGGGGAATATATAGTGGTTTTTTCCATTTATATATTTAAGGAAAATGGCAATGCAAACATGCATATAATTCACATAATTATTTCCATGTTTCTTTACCGGTGGATAAATTGGGTGAACCATGTATAAGTTACTCTGCTTATATTCGATCAACTAGGTATGGATCAATCGCATCTCTAACTACACTAAGGGACACTAAAGACTACCGTTCCACTACTCTTGCATGTACACTGCTTTCCCTTTGCATTACCTAGGATTACTACATAATTAGGGATCCTAGACCAAATTTACAACTGTTTGTGACAAGCATAAGGAGTGGTCTTATTCCAAATCTTTGGTACAATTCCCACCATACTCCAAAGTTCTTTCACTCATGCCAAAGGCAACCACACATTCTGACAAGTTAACTCCCTAGTTTCCCAATGCAATATCATTTCCAGAAATTCACGTTGGACTATGATTTTACCATAAATCGATACATAGACATTAACATTTCAAAATGACACCATCTCATTATAATCCCTAGCTGGCACATTGGTTAAATACTCCATGAGATTTATCGACATCAATTCGGGACCAATTATGAGCACATTTCCTTCATCAATCGTCAACGTTGTACAAGTATTTAACTCTTACACATAAACCCTAATATCAATTTTCCTCAAATAGTGAATTTAGTTTCACTAAGTCTTCGATAAGACCTCTCCAGTTTTACACACACGTGCATCTACTCTATCAATGAGTTCTCCTTCTCATTATGCAAGTTTAACACAAAACCCCCATATTAAATTCTCTCATGCAACCATATTGGAGATTCATGCCCATAATCCACCAATCTTGGTTATTTCACACACACAGAGCATTGTACAAATTGGAAACTTATAGCTTCTACCCGAATTTTAAATTTCTCGTTGACAACTGTTAACTTGAATTTCAATGAAAAATGTATCCATTCCTTCCCAAGCCAACTCCACCACACTCAAAAATATTTTAATCCTTAGAAATACTTCTACAATTGGAACTTAAGCATGTTTTTCCCAACAACCTTCAACGGGTTTTAATGACTGGAACTTCACAAAGAAGTTCTACCCAATCAACTTTTCACACTCACCTAAAACCCCAAATCATTCGCTATTGGTTTTACCTCTCATTCACAAATATTAAAATCCCTCTAGTCATTAACATACACAATCACACGTTTGCAAAACTACTCTGCATTATTCATTAAGTCATATACAGAATTCAAATAAACTTGCCATTCGATTTCTACAGGATTTTCTTCTAAGTCTTGAAGACTTTTGCAAAAATTGGAACCTATGAGGGTTATAACCAACTTTAGATCTCCTTAACTGAAATTCCAATATAATTTATGCCCAACTCTACTCTAAATGAATTCTATAAATATTATGTATTCCCTCTAGAATCCTGATAAATCTCATTCAGCATTGGGGGAAATACTATAATAACTTTTAAAGAAAAGTACCTCACAAAATTTCTCTGAACCATGAACGATGGAGCCTATACTGTGAATGCATGCCATGACTCTATCATATTGATTGTGTGATATTTTTAACCAACACGCCTTAAGATATTTGAGATTTTGGCGCTTTGTTATTGACATTATTGTTAAGCTTACAAATATGGGAAATATTATGTGTGTATGTACATATAAAAGAAACAAGGAATCCATTGAGACATGAATCTACTATAGGTATTCGTTGTTAATAGCTTCATTGTGTGAACATGCTATGAATTCATTGGGATGAAGTATGTCATTGGAATTCTAAGAAGCTCCATCTTTTCCTTGGTTGTAGTTCACCATTACAAACGGTAACTAGAATAGGCCATGTACAATCCATAGAAAGTAAAACAATAAACTAACTTGGTCATTATACATTGATTCAACAAAAACAAGGGAAATATGCCAACATGTATAAATTTAACAAAAATAATTAATCAACTTTGGGTATCCAAAATCCATAGTTGATTGGGGGCTCAACTCTTACACTGGAGAACAGTTTGCCAAATTTCCATAGGGGTCAACAGCTAATTGTATAGGAAACTGAAAACACAAACAAACAATGATAAATCAATCTCAACTGGTGAATGAAAACAACTCATCTTGTTCTTAATTGTCATATTCACTTTGACATAGTATTGTCCCTCTCCTGCTTTCTAGGATGATCGAAACTTAATTTAAATCTGCATATCAAATATCACATACAACATGAATGGATCACTTGACAATTGACGTTCAATGAAATAAAATCAAAATACACAAGAAAATATGAAAAACAAACACATGCTAACATATCCCATAACTTCCCCCATGTCGGGTGTCAACTCCAAACACAATCCAATGTAGGGAAGAATAGGTGGTTAGCCATGTGGTTGAATGTTCGATGGTACTATTGAAGAAGGCAGTGAATAGATGGGAAAAAATGAGAGACATGTTCTATTATTGTTATTGTCTAGCATGCAGGGGAGGAGGATCGTAGAGGAACCATTCACTCACACGATGTAGATTGAGTTAAAGGAACTACGGTAGATTTGGAAACCAACAAATCAAATGATGAAGCCTAAGTTAATGGAATGGGATTGCAATTTAAAAGAGAGGGTGCATGGTAAAAGGCACTCAACTCTATGGTGGGTAGACATGGGGACAGCACTGGTGTGGAAGTTGGTTGACACAAGAAGAAGGAATCATCTCTCCAACCATCATATTCCATCAGAATCCTATATCGGGCATGGTTTAAAAATGCCAAAGAAAGGAACATGAATGCTCACATGTGACTAATTCCATGAATATTTCAGTCAAAGTAGAAAATAATTACAAAGAAACAATTCCAGAGGTGGTGCATAACAAAATTAAAATGGATGAAGATGAATCCAATGTAGAACATGGGGTCATTATCAATGAGAAGAATTTAGTTAAGTTCTAGAATTGGGTCAAAGACCCAGGTAACACCTCAACCAAGGAGAATTTATTCCAATGTAACATTGAATTTTACCGGTTAATGCATACTGTAATGGGAAATCCCTTTTCAAGAGAGGGAAAGCTTATGCCAAAATTTTAATAGAGTAGGATTCCCTCCAAAATGAACTCCACAATATGGAAACAAGGAAAAAGGATACCAATAACAAGCTTAAAAAATGCATAGGATTTGGGAATCAACCTCAAACCGGTTTGTGGAGATGGCCAATCCATGAGTTCTTCATCCTTCATTCCATCAAATGATGACATCAAGCAAGAATAGGATTCAGGGGTTGGTTCTAATTTTCAATTATTGTCGTAGATTGTTATAGTTTAGTAAGACTAGTGCTAGCACCTATTTTTTTATGCTATAGAAGTAGTACAGGCATAGTCATATGCTCATCATAGTCACCGAAAACACTCAAACACTATTTTACAACTTGGTTTCCACTCAGGGCAGGCATAACGATATATTTTTTGTTTACTGCAGGCTAATCTTGTTTCCCATAAGAAAGACAAGAAGCAGAAGTCTTGTAGTTTTTAATTATTAATGTTCATGAAAGGATCCTATAGTGCTAGCTTACAAAAAAAACATTTTCCACAACTTTTTTCTTTCAATCTGAGTTATTTCACAGAAACTTCTCTATACTCCTCTCTACATCTTGACCAAATCTAAGAGTCAATGTGATGTAAATCCTATGTCACAAGAAAAGTTTTGTGACTTATCACAACATTAATAAAAAATGTCAATATCTTCTTTCTACTCTTATTACTCACATGGGATGGCATTAAGAGAATAATTTCCTCTCAAAATGTCAAAGACATTGGCAGGATACCCAACTTGTCAGAGTAAAGAATAATCAAATAAATTTGGTTTGTATATATGCTCTGTGTTTTCATAGAAAACTTCCCTCCAGAAGAGTCATAAAGTAAAAGAAATTTTCACTAACTATTAAATCATGTCGGCTTGTAATAGCAATTTGTATTAAATATTTTCAGCTTTTAGGAGAGATAAAGGCCTATTTTCTGAAAATGACCTTTTAAAAATTGATTGAAATTTAAAAACAAAGCAATGAGATACATCTAAGAGTTTCCCATCAGAAAGCCCGGCCTCTTTCCAAGAACTCTTGGAACCCTACCATCCAGCTGGAGCAGAATCCATTCAAGACAGTGACCAACAAACATGAAAATCAGAGGTCCATTCCCACAACACCCAAATACAACCCAGACAATACTGGATAAGGCTCCAATAGCTTTAAGTCTCAAAAAATCTTGTCGATTTGCATATTTTATTGCAGCAAAAGGAATAAATGAAGTCGTAGTTCAAGAAATAGTCTAGGAATCCAAATAAGCTTCTCTAATCGAGGTATATAAGGAACTACCTTTGGAAAAAGAAGAAGCCTAATATTAGGAGATTCCTTAACGTGTTCCAACTGAGCCTTTTGTATCTCCTACATATATTGGAACATTGAAGAAAGATTTGCAATTTTCTCCTCCCCTAACAAGGGGAAAGAAGGTAATTCAGGAATATTGAAGAGAAAAAGAAACTAATTCAAAAAATCATTTGTGCAAGCAGAAAACCTTGTACTCCCTCTTTCGGGGGTGGGATTCACCTATTTGGCTCAGGTTTTTATATATTGTGAGATTATTTTGTTGTGTGAACAGTTTTTAAAACTTGGTAGTTGCAAACATTCGGCGGTTTACCACCTCTACCATCTACTAATGTGGGGAAGTATTGCTGGGTTTCTCGTGGATCTTTCCATCTGAAAAAAAAAAAAAAAAAGTAGTTAGTAAGTGTAATACACATTCTGTGATTTCTTTATTAGCCTAACTCAAAATTTTGGTTCCTCTGTACAAAATTTTAAAATTTTTGTATCTATATGTTGATCGGGTCAACCGCGGCCTTGGCCTTGGCCTTTTATATAGAATATAAAGCCAATAATTTTTTATTAAAAAAAAGCAGGCTTTCATTCAGTCTATAATCCTACTATTGAATAGCGCCAACCTCCTTGTCTGTCGCGAACTTGGCATCTGTCCCAACGCCTATGCCTAATCGGTTATGCAACACCTCTCGCTAATTATCCTTTAAGTCAAAATAAATAAGTTAAGTCCCTTTTTAACAGAATACTAACAAATTTTTGTTATGCCCCTTGTGCAAGCCCCCTAAATAAGGGTATTAGTGGGAATGCCCCAGACTTCATAAACTGGATTAGTTAACCTACCAGGTTGATTTTTACCAGGTCGATTTTGCAAGATCCTCGTCATTTTTTCTGGAAACCCTTGTGAAAAAAATAGAATTTTTGTATTAAAAAGTGGCTTGGATCCATTTCAAGGCGCTTCGCGTCAAAACTTTCTTTGTTCTTTGTGAACGATCAGTTGCCTACACAAATTTTGGCCTCGCATCATATCTCTGCAGAATACTAACCAACCAAATTGTTAGATGCCTGCCCACACAGGGGTTTGTGGGGCTGATGAGGATTTGGTCATTACAGGGCAGGTTGGATGAGGAGGACAAAGATGTAAATAAGGTAGAGGATACCATGGTTATTCCTTCTATGATATCCAGTTTTCTCTTGTAACCCATTCAAAATATTTGGCACGGGGCTATGTAGATCAACAACTAGTGTGCTTGTGGCAAGAAGAGAATGTAAACCTGTATTTACCAGGTTTTGAATATTGGTAATCTACACAAATACAGTTTTACACTTCCATCCTATAGCAATAATAATAATTTACAATAATATATATTATTTACAATTTAATTATAATAATTATATTCATTCACAATAATAAAGCTATCTTTTGATAGTGTTGGGGATCCAAAATGTCTCAAGTCCAACTTTAAGCATGGGCATATGGGTTCAAATGTGCTAGATAGTTTTTGAGTAAGTTGGCAAGGCTTCAACATAGTAAGAGGACCCTTGATCTACTAAAAATGTATCTTTTCCTAAGTGGTCTCTTCCAAGGAATTGATGACCACCTAGAGGACTTAGATCAAGCAATAGTGGAGATTGAACCTCTTACTAAGAAAATAAAAATAAAATATAAAATATAATCTAATAATTATAGTGTAGTAAAATAACAAATTGAAGTATGAAACCCCCTTCTTTGTGGGACAAGCGACTCCCTTTGCATATCCATTAATTACTTGTTTGTGGATGTGTAAATACCCTACCTCCTTGGGATTCAAACATGTTCCCTCCAAGAAAGAAACACATGTTATTATTTGTTAGGCCCGCTCACAATTATACTCCAAACGTTGGAGCATACAGAGCACTATGTTAACAATAATGCAAGAAATTTAGATTGGAATTACCCAACACAAGGTGGAGAAATGTGTAAATGGGTCAATATTGCTATATTGAAGATAACTATTATAGTCGCAAAGCATGTGTAAATGGGCATGGCACACTAGAGGAGTTGGTTCACTTAATCTCCTTTGGACGCATTGGGATTGTGGGAGGTCATAAGATCAATCCACATAGAGATGTGTAGGATGGCATGCACTAAATAAGTCCCTGGTGATGGAGCCCTAAAATCTTTGGATGGCACCTAGCCCCCTAAGCAGTTGTGGATAATTATAATTTCCTTTGGAGAGAAAAGTGGATCTCAATCCATTCATCTTATTTTTAGAAATTTTGTTGAGAGAAGAGTGGATCTAGGAGAAGAAACTATTATTTTATTGTAAAGGGAGTTGAGCAACATTATCTATATAAAGTGTATCCCTTCCTCGTTCACTTTCATGGTTGGGTCTTTGGAGTTTCCCTTCCTTGGAGCTTAATGGATATATTCTTATTGGAGCATATGTGATTTGTAATGGTTGTTATCCTATTAATGTGAGGCCTGGAGAAACACTAAGACACAACCACAATCATACAAGTTTTTAAAGTAATTTAAGACTAGAAACACCAAAATGATGCTTGCAAACCCCATCATCTGAATATTACGAAACTGATACATACTTCTAATCCATACCTATCAAAGACTTCTCACATAGTGCATCTCTTGAAGCATAGCAACTAATTGACCCGACCAAAAGTTGCATTCCTCTTTCCCTTAGTAACACTGTCAGATGATTTTAACTCTGAGTTGCTTTAGCAGCTTGCATAACTAATGAAAACATAGAATCCTTTGAGCAATTGACTGCTTTATACAGTGCTTCCAAACCAGTCCTAGGTCTTCTTGCAACTACATCTAATTTTGATGAGCAAGCGGATAACTCTGTTGATAGCAAGGAATACCTAAATATATCCGAGGAAATTAAGTAGCATTATTTAACAATCATAACAATGAGATCAAGTATAATTATTTATCAATCATAACAATGAGCCCTATGGCTCTATGCAAGAGCAAAATTTATGAATAAAATCATAATTACAAAATGGAGCTACACAGGTTCAATGTGATGTAAAAACAGAGCATGATTAGTGCTAGATAACAGTAATGTTACTGTGCATTTTTTGAAAATGTCTAAAGATGATTTGCTCATCTTGTGAAGTGATAGAACCCACTTCTTAGACACCACATACAACAACATTCCTTCATAATTATCCATTAACATCACCATGGCTGAAGCTCTGGATGTTCAAAGAAATAATGGATGTCGAAGTTCAATGTTGGATCAAAACATTAATACACAATGTTCCTTCTTTCTACATGAGAAGTTTGTTGTTGTTATTCAAAAATTCCTTATTGTTTCCTTTGTTTCTCCTCACTTAAAAAATGAATATTTAGATCTTTGGGAGGGGGGGTCCCTTAGAAGGATAATTCATTCCATCTACAAAAAAATAAAAATAAATAAAAATACAGGATTTTTTTATTGGGACTTCATTGCCACCTTCCATATCCTGAACACCATAAGTTGGCCTAGCACTCTCTTATGTAAGGCATCATAATACCCAAAATGTTTCTCAATATTACTATAGAGGCCTTGCTCCACCTATACCCAAAATACCCTCTTGTTTATGTCTAGAACATCTTACTTTAAGTTGATCCATAACATATTGTATAGCTTCTGTATTTTGTGAAATTGGTTAGCTACAAATGAGTGATATAAACGTCCTTTCAAATCAAATGACCATAAATTGAGGTAGGAATTTATTAGGTGGCACCCATATTCCAGAATCTCTAACTAAATTTCCAACCAAATCAGAAAATATGTTCAAGATAGATTCTACACTGAGCTCCTTAAGGGAAGAGAGTAGATTGGAACATATATCGTCCTAATTGGGTGTGCACTAAGAAATAATCCCACAAAAATTACCAATTCAAAATGGTAGTATTGTTGAATCCCTCCTTTATTGAGTGTAGTTTAAATTTTTATTAGTGCCCACTCCATGCGACCCACGAGAACCTTATCACATGTTTGTTTCTCATCATGTGTAATGTTTTTTCAGTGCCTCGTTGATCTATCCTCTACTCCACTCTCGTAATGATATCATTCGTCGATTCATAAGATGATCCATGATCCATGTCTATGCAAAATATTTGTGTGTCATTTCTTAGCGAGCAATATCCACCACGATGTGGTCTTAAATACTTTGTTAGCACAATGGACATGCATAGTGTCGAATGAACAAACATGGATGTAGAGAGCTTATACCACTCCCAAGACATGGATGGAGATAACATGTTGTTGAAGGTTAGGGGATAGAGTGATGGCATTTAGTTGCTTGTATTAAACACTCATCAATTTCCTTATCCACTTGTTTCCACTTGAAACTCAAAATGAGTTTATTTCCTCTTGGTTTGTTGCTCAATGCTTTGCTACTCTATGAAAATTATGTGCACTATTGTTTGTTACTCATTATTAGTTCCAAGGGAAAGTGGGAAATGTTAGTAATGTCATGGATAATGACAACGACGATGACACTTTTGCTTTCATAGAAAAATGTTCTATTCAAGTAAGCTGGATTTTGGTATAAATCTATAAGTGTCCAATAAGCATCCATGATGTGACAAAACTTGAAATGGCCACCATATCCCTCTCATAGGTGAAATGTGATATAGGGCCTCATGGGTGGCCTATCGGATACCCAAATCCACATGTTATGGCCTAAAACTTTAGATTTTTACCTTAGACCATGACTTGGGTGATAAAAAATATGATTGGAACCATGATAATGTAATGTATCATGGAATGTAATGACTTGGGTGATAAGAACCATGATAATTGCTTTAGGCCATTGATATTCTCGCATAATGATATTTAGATTGTCATCCAAGAAATTGTGTTGGGCCTTTATTTGCATGCTAAATTGATAGTCTTACTCTCGTGAAGGAGTAACAATAGTATATTGAGTTATCAATGGAATTCAATGGTAATCCCTTACTCTAGAGAGTAGGATAGAATGGATTTGAGTATTTTAGTCAAGTGAAAAGGAAGGTAAAGAGACGATATTATTGCAAGTAGGATAAGAAAGTTACATTACTAATTGTTGTAATCCTTTTATTGACTTCTAGAGTTGTTATATCTCTCGCCATGCTAAGAGAGTAAGTTAATAAGGTTTGTGTACAAATTTCTTGGAAATTATTGTGAGACAAAGAGCTTTCATCAAATATTATAAACTCTTCTGATATTATAGCCCCATTTTGGGGTGGGATTCCAACAAGAATAAATATGGTTGGGGGTGAATGTGTCCATGGGTACTATATCCCAATATTTGGAACACCTAAGATAAGTTGCATGTGTGTTAATTATTATAAGATAAGTTTCCCATTTCAACCATAATAAATTGTAGAAATAATAGATCAATGCTATGAGCAATGATGTTAAGAAGAAGCACATGAAATAGATCTTTCTACTAAGAATTCTCACAAGCATACACAGGAAAAATAGAGAAAAGAAAAGAGACTAAATCACATGAATGAAGAGATGAATATTCATGTGTATCATTCCATTGAATAATGATGAATAATAGTGTACATAAATAGTACATCCCTCATAGGAAAATCCAGTTGTATGGATACAACTCATAAAGCTCAAAAAGGCTGACTTACCAAAATATAGCTGTTAAATTTTTAATGGTTATATCAGATCTTAAAACATTTAGCATCATAATAGCATAACCATAAGCCAAATATCACTGAAAGATAGACAAGCACAACCACACAAAAATAACACAAAGATTTATCTTGGGAAAACCCTAAAGGGAAAAACCCAGCAAAAGCTTCCTCGATATAGATGCCCTTAAAAGATAAAAGGTAAAACCAAAAGACTAATCCTCCTCCGTCTCCAACTACTTCCCTCTCTCTCACTAATGCGCTACACAAGTGAGTGTGTGTTCCAAATTAGGATCGCCACACCTCTATTTATATTCGTTCGTTCACTTAATAATTAATTCAGTCATGTAGGCTTGAGTAATCCTAATTTAATCATGTAGGATCAAGTAACCACAATTGGGGTGCTAATGACCCAACTTACAATTTGAGGGGACTTCCTCATGACTCTTATTAGTTCTCCAGATTATAAACATTGGGGTATAAAGAAACACAAGTGTTTCTCCTAGTAGGACCATCGAGGACCACAAAAGATACATATAGAATATTCTACAAAGTTACAATATTTCAACACTCCCGCTTAATGAGAAGGGTATTCTACAACAACATCAACAACAACAATAGTAGGAGAGAGATAGAGTACATCATCAACATCATCAGGGTAACGCGTCGATAAATCATTTGAAGCTTTTCAACATCATATAGTCTTCATCTTCAATCTTCAATGACAACAACACTTTGACTGCTCAATTGATAACATCATCAATGACACTTTGACCTTTCGATCAACAACAACATCTTCAGCACTTTGACCTTTCGATCAGCAACAACATCTTCAGCACTTTGACCTTTCGATCAACAACAACATCTTCATCACTTTGAACTTTCAATCAACAACATCATCATCATCATATTTTGATCTTTCGATCAGCAACATCATCATCATACTTCGAACTTTTGAACAGCAACATCATCATCACACTATGATATTTCGATCAGTACATCATCATCATCACACTCTGATCTTTCGATCAGTAACATCATCATCAGAAACAACCTGAAATCCACAACACAAAGACTAAAGTCTTTGGATCACTTTTGGACCTAAGTCCAGGTATGATACAATCCTACAACATTCTTGGGGACTGAAGCCTCTGGATACCTTTCTGAACCGAAGTTCAAGGATGATACAATCTTGCCACATTCTCGGGGACCGAAGCCTCCGGATACCTTTCTGAATTGAGGTTCAAGGATGATGCAATCCTACCACATTCTCAAGAACCAAAGCCTCCAGATACCTTTCTGAACCGAAGTTCAAGGATGATGCAATCCTACCACATTCTTGGGGACCGAAGCCTCCAGATACCTTTCTGAACTGAAGTTCAAGGATGATGCAATCCTACCACATTCTTGGGGACCGAAGCCTCTGGATACCTTTCTGAACCAAAGTTCAAGGATGATGTAATCCTACCACACTCTCGGGGACCAAAGCCTCCAGATACCTTTTCTGAACTGAAGTTCAAGGATGATGCAATCCCACCACATTCTCGAGGACAGAAGTCACCAGATCATTTCTGGACAAATTTCTTGGGATGATATAGTCCCTCTTCATTCTCGAGGACCAAAGTCATCAGATCACTTTTGGACAAATGTTCCAGGATGATACAATCCCACTGCATTCTCAAGGACCGAAGTCACTAGATCCATTCTGGACAAATGTCCCAAGATGATACAATCCCTCTTCATTCTCGAGGATTGAAGTCACCGGATCACTTTAGGACAAGTGTCCAGGGATGATACAATCCCACTGCAACATCACTGCTCCCCCTTTCAAGGAAGGTCTTTCCAAACAACACCAAGCTTGTCTCGAAAGTATTCAAACTTTACCCAAGACAGAGGCTTCGTCAACACATAAGTGTTGAATCATGATCTTGTAACATCATCATCTGAACCATCATCATCTACATCTTCAGTATGTGAATACTGAACTATCATCATTTGTATCTCCAGTATGTGAATACTGAACTATCATCATCTGTATCTCCAGTATGTGAGTACTAAAAGCATCATCATCTCTATCTTCAGTATAGAAATACTGAAAGCTTCATCATCTGTATCTTCAGTATAGAAATACAGAATCACCATCATTTGCATCTACAGTGTGTAAATACGAAAACATCATCTATAACTTCAGTATGGGAATACTGAAACATCATCTATATCTTCAATATGGGAATACTGAAACATAATCATCTGTATCTTATCTCGTATGTAGAAATACCGTATTTGTATGTGCTTCGATGGAACATAGAGTTCTCTATCATCTTTACACTACTCTGGTTATCACATAGAATCACTGTATTATCCATCTCTAGGTCAAAGAGACCTGACATCAACTTCCGAAGCCATATGGCTTCACAAATAGCAGAGCAAGCTGCTATGTATTCTACTTCATCCGTGCTAAGAGAAACATTGTACTATTTCCTACTAAACCATGAACTCATAGCAAACCCCAAACAATAACATCCACTTGATGTGCTTCTTCTGTCTGAGACATTTCCATCCCAATATACATCTATATAGCCATACCATCTGTAATCATAGTATAGATCAAAGTCTATAGTCCCTTTCAGATATCTCATCACATGTTTTATATCCATCAGGTGAACACATCTAGGTTTAACTAGATAAGGTGTTCACAGCAAAACAAATGTGTGGTCTAGTATTTGTTAGATACATCAACGACCCAATAATCTATCTGTATTGAGTCACATCCACTAACTATGATGAGTCATTGACTAACAACTTTTGGTTGGAATCCATGGGTGTGGCCATGGCTTTTCATTCCAACATATCAAATCTTTTCAAAACTTTCACTGCATACTTTCCCTGATTGAGAAAGATTCCTTCATACTTCCAGACCTAGGAAATAAAGCATTAGACCAAGGTCTTTCATCTCAAATTATTCAGGGAGCTTCTTCTACACTCTTTCTGTTAGAAATAGATCATCCACATACAGTAATAGTATGACAGGTTCATCTTCTATAACCTTGAATAAATGTTAGGATCAACTTTACTTTTGGTAAAGCCCATGCTCATCAGGAAACTATCTATCCTTCCATACCAAGATCTGGGAGCTTGCTTTAGGCCATATAGGGCCTTATTTAACTTGCATACGTGATTCTTTTTATCTTCAAATTCAAATAATTGTGGTTGATCTATGTATACTTCTTCTTTAATCACACATTTCAGGAAGGTTGTCTTCACATCCATCTGGTGTAAGTCCCACTTCATCATGGATGCAACTACCATGATAGTTATGAAGGAAGTGTACCTTTCTTCCTGGAGCAAGTGTCTCTTCAGAATTAATTCCCTCTTTCTGAGAGAAACCTCTAGCCACAAGTATTTCCTTAATTCTATCAACAGCATATTTTATCTTGCAAGTCCATTTGGAAGATACCACATTCTTACTTTCTGGTTTGAGTACTATATCCCAAACATCATTCTAGTATTCTTTCATCATAACATCTTCCATGAGTTCGTCTTGTCAGGTCATCAACATATCCTAGTCTTCTACATTCAACCTTGAAGGTTGGAACCCACTTTACTCTTGGTAAAATCTCGATCCATTAGGAATTTTTCTATCATGTCATACCATGTCGAACTCAGAGATGTTTTGTAGTCACTCCTCCTGAAGTGGAGTATCATCTTCCTTCTTCATTCTATACAGGTGGTTCTATGCTTGATATATACTTCTAGTGGGTCTGGTCAATAGAGTATGTCATGTCATAGTCTATTCTTTCTAAGGCAAACCATGAACCTTGATTTGTACACTTGTTCTGGTAGATCCATATGGAAGATACTACAGACTTCCCTTCAGGTCTCGAAACCATATCGTAGACATCATTCCCCGTGATCGACTGTTACTCTTTGATCATAACTTCTTTCATAGCCAGAAAGGTTAGCATCAATGATGTCACCCAACTGTGTTACACAACTAGAGTGTGTCCAAGGCCTCTTACTTTGGTTTGGAAGTCTCACCATTCTTTTCTTCATCTTGAGTTATCTCTTGTACCCATGGTGGTCTTCATCCTTCGAGGTGGATCTACCGTTCTCTGAAGCTCTTTCTTCTGTCACGATGTCTCTGACCCTGGGATCTTCAGATTCATGTTTATTGGAGTGAATATTGAAGTGTCATCACTTGTTCTTTGGAACAAGTCTCATCCTTCTTTTCTTGTAGGCGGTTGTACAGGACCTTTCCTATAATTCAAATGCACCAATTGCATGGTTAGAACCATTTCATAGAACATATGCATAATGACACATCATTCAATTGTTTATCCAATACAACATTCATCCATATCTCACAGAAACTTTCTAGATGACGTCATTGAGACTGTACACTTATCCAATATGTCATCAAGGAGGTTTCATTCTAGATAAGTAGCAATGGAGAGATGTATAGCACCATGAGCTACTTACCCATCACATGCATACTATCATTAATGCAAACATTCTATCATGCATAACACATCAACTGAATATAAAACAATATCATGAAATGACAATTGAATACTTATCTTTGTTTCGTGGGTAGACTCCTTCTTGATCCTTCTGCTTCATCATCTTCTTCATTCATGACATCATCATTTCTTATCCAAATGATTAGATGGATAAGAGGTTCTTCAAGAATTGAGTTCTTCATATTCCTCATTGCTTGAGGGATCTTCTTTGAATCATGAGCGCTTGATCTTTAGTTGCTCCCATATTCTCTTCTCTTATTATGAGTCGCATTTCTTCTTGTGTAAGGATTTAGCCTCATTTCCCTTTGGAACTGGAACCTCTCTACTTATTTAGGTGTCCAATTCATTTTCCTGAAGAGCGACGATTTGAGGTGTCCGTCCTGGTTCTAGAGCTGGTTGATCTAGGGTTTGTCAGAGAAACCCTAATTTTCAAAACTTGGAATCTTTTAGATTTGATTGGATAGAAATATATAACTCTTTAAGGAAAGCTTTCCAATGTACTCCTTTTCTGAAAATAGTGGAGGGAATCTCCTGGAAGAAAAGGCCCGAGTTTACCAATTTCTTCTGCAGAAATTCCTAATACTGTTTCTGCGGTATCTCCAACATTACTACTCCTATGTGTATAAAATTTCATACTACAGTAGCCTCATCCATCCTTGTTCCAAAAACATAGGTTTCATTAGAATTTTTTTAACCAATTGGCACTTATGAGCGTTTTCTTAAGGTGACCTATTTCAGGACTGTTCAACATAGTGAAGTTTTACGTACTTCCACGTGTCACTGTTTCATCTTCAGGGTATGAAAATTGTACCACACAAATTATAGTCCATTCCCTTTCTGTAAGATCTTTTGGAATTTCATTTGGACCTTCGTAGCCTGAGATATAACAAATCTCCTCAGGTGTCCTGTTTAGGGATGAATCCTGGGAGAGGTTCGACCCCTAACTTGGAGGAATAATATCTCCTAGAATATAGCAAAATATGAGGCTGAAAATTGGAAACATTGTACATCAGGAATTTATCTTAGAACTATGAAATTGTCGGCACCTGAGCCTTCTCCAATCTTGCGATATAGAGAATCTACCAAAACTATCAATTTTAGTATTTTAGGGTTTTTTAGGCTCGGGGTCAAACTACGGTTTGACTTTCCCGGAGTTTCACTCAACCAAAAATCTAAACCCAGGTCTCTAAACCTCGATTTTGATGAGGAGAGTAATCCTGTTCCGGTCTCACCCAAAAATTCCTCTTCTCTAAGAAGCCCTAATTTCACGCAGCAAAAACTGAAAATGCTCGAAATCAAATTCCACTTCGATAGAAAGATGCACCCTTCAATGGAGAGTTAGCCTAGCCTTATTTTTGCTAATGGATTGTGGAGAGAGACCCAAAAATTAAGAATCCCTAGCTTATGTAGCTGTACAATGTCTTCTTTCAGGGTGGCTCTGATACCATGTTAAATTTTTAATGGTTATATCAGATCTTAAAACATTTAGCATCATAACAGCATAACCATAAGCCAAAAGATCACTAAAAGATAGACAAGCACAACCACACAAAAAGAACACAAATATTTATCTTGGGAAAACCCTAAAGTAAAAAACCCAGCAAAAGCTTCCTCAATATAGATGCCCCAAAAAGATAAAAGGTAAAACCAAAAGACTGATCCTCCTCCTTCTCTAGCTACTTCTCTCTCTCTCACTAATGCGCTACACAAGTGAGTGTGTGTGTTCCAAATGAGGAGTTCCACACCTCTATTTATATTCATTCGTTCACTTAATAATTAATTCAGTTATGTAGGCTTGAGTAAGCACAACCGGGGTGCTAATGACCCAACTTACAATTTGAGGGGAATTCCTAATGACTCTTATTAGTTCTCCCGATTAGAAACATCGGGGTATAAATAAATACAAGTGGTTGTCCCGGTAGGACCATCGGGGACCACAAAAGATACATATAGAATATTCTTTGAAGTTACAATATTTCAACAATAGCAAACCCCCATAGGTGGCTAAATCACTTCCCAAATCTATCAAGGACCTCACGAGTTGGCAAAAGCATGAGTGAGTTTTCAAGGAGATGGGAAAAACATGCTAATCCTAGAAAATGGAGGAAAATTCATGAAGGATGGGTTAGCAACAAAAGCACCCAGTTCCCTAGTTTGACTAGCTTTACCTTATCCATAGAAAACAAGAAAAAGTAGAATAAAGCAGAATCTGTTGTAAAGTGTTGTATACTAATTCTGGATGGTAAAAAGGTAGTCAAGATCAACCCAGAATTATAAAAAATCATTCCTAGGATATAGATGGCATGTATTGACTTTAAGGTGCAAGTGGATGCCAACTAATTAAGCTAGTGGGTGAACAATTAATCAAATAATGATTAATTATTTTATCCTAAGTTATGAGTGGGTTTAATATATTCCAACACCCCCCTATAAGTCTGAATTTATGATGGTATGACAAAAAAATATAGATGCATATAGGGCCCAGCAACAAGGCTATGGTCACCCTTTAACAATTATTATGTCCAGAAAAGTGAGGAAAGAGGAAAAACCACATGGGGAAAATCCTCCCTCAAGAAAGGAAAAGGCAAAAAAAAATTTAAATAATATGTCTTCAACATATCCTTATCTTCACTTGAATGAGCTGAGTGAACTTCTTCTGGATGGAATACTTGTTGAAAAAATCATGAACTCCATGATCATGCGCTGGGGTGTAGAACCTGCAAGAAGGAAGAGGAGAGACTCCTTGTATCTCATCGTCTAATGAAGTAGGAGAATTCTCTGAATTCTTCTTGCTGCTTTCAAACTCTGATCTACAAAAATAATCTGAAATGTAAAATAGATATGTGCATACTCCTTCCCAAAGAGTACAAAAATTAAGACAAATTATTTCACACCAAATTCCTTGAATAGCTGCAAAATTGTGATGTGAATCACATGTCAATATTCCATTCCGATCTAAAGTAGCACCTATATAGATATGATATGAGGCTGACAAAACTTTGATTTATCATAAACATTAGCATATGGAACAGCAAGGACAAAGGCTTCAGTGGATCCATGAGGATGTAGGGCTAGACTAGGAAAATTATGAGCAACTGGGAAAAACTGATAGGTGTAAAAATATGAACGATGGATGGGCATAAGATCTGAACCAAAAGTGTTTAGAAAATATCCAAACATGTTTAATAAAAGTACAAATATTACTAAGGACATGGATAACCAGCCGCTGAAATATAGGAAAGACTTTAAACCATGTAAGATAAATATCACTGCATAAGAGACCAATGAGGAATCAACTAGTGAACTTGGGATTTGTATAGTCTCAGGATTATTCAGAGGTATGGTAGGTGGTATGGATGGTGGTATGATATGTGTCATGACATTCATATCAGCCTTAAAACAATCTTGTAAATCATATATACAAGCTTGTGAGGAAGAGCTGCTCAAAGACAAGTCAATATCTAGTGAAAAATCACAATTTTGGGGAGATGAATCTAGTAGACTGAGAGAAGGATCATCAAAGAAAGGATCTGATATTTCTGATTCTGATATATCAGATAATAAATCTATATCAGATACATGAGGAAAGGAGAGAACTCTGGAACTCAAAGCATAAGTTATATCACCTTGGAACTGTGCAGTTTGACATTGTTCTGAGGAATCAGCAGGCTTTTCTAGTTCTGCTGGAACTTCGATCTTGTGCTTCTCAAGAAGCTGATACATGATGTCCATATTCTAATTGAAACACTTATTATATGAATGAAAACCCTTGCTGCAATAATAACACTTGGATGTGCTCCCTTTCTTCTTAATTTTCTTCATTAAATCTTCATAAGAATCTTCATCTTCAATTTCTGACTTTGGCTTCTTCACAATTTGTTTTTCTTTGGATTTGACATTCTTTTTTCCTTGAACCAAGAGAGCATGATCCTTGCTCTTGGGAGAATTAATGACACCCATATGGATCAATTTATCTTTCTCCTTTGTTAGTTAATCAAGAAAAGAATTTAAAGAAGACATTTTCCACTTAGGAATAGCAAGCCTAGTAGCACGAATAGTAGACACAAAAACTGAGTAATCACGACCCAATTTTGAAAGAATGGAAAGGATTAATTGATAATCTTCTTTATCAATTCCACATTGATTGAGAATTAGAACAAGTTACTTGAACTTGGTGAAGAAACCCTCAAGAGATTCGAAATTACTTGGACTCAGTGAGAATAACTCAACTCCAATTGATGCGCTCTTAGCTCATCTTGAACTCCAAAGAGAGACTCAAATTGAGTCCATACTTGGTTTGGAGTGGTCAAACCATCAAGATGAAAGAGTAGATCAGGATAAATAGAGAGGCAAAGAAATCCATAGGCTTAATCCAACCTATTATGCCACTTAGCTTTCTCAATCACAACATTGGGCTCATTCTCCAAAGCTAAAGTAACTCTGTACAATCCTCTACTGCGCAATAGAATGGAGATTTTGGATTTCCATTCGTGGTATTTGAAGGGAGTAAGAATTATTGATGAAGGAGAATCCATATTGCTGAATTGATGTGCTCAAGAATAAATTCTCTGCAACCTGCAAAACAAACTAGGAGAAAATCTTGTAAGCTAGACAAGCTCTTCTTCAGAGAGGGATAGGAGACTGGAAGTGTTCCTCAACTCTGTAGAAATTGATCAACCTTGCTGCTCTGATACCATGTAGGATATTGAAATTTTATGATCCCTATAGCTCTGATACCATTTAGAAATAATAGATCAATTCTGTGAGCAATGATGCTAAGAAGAAGCATAGGAAATAGATCTTGCTACTAAGAATTCTCACAAGCATATAGAGGAAAAATAGAGAGAAGAAAAGAGACTAAAACACATGAATGAAGAGATGAATATTGGTGTGTATCCTTCCATTGAATAATGATGAATAATAGTGTACATAAATAGTACATCCCTCATAGGAAAATCGATTTGTATAGATACAACTCATAAATCTCAAAAAGTCTAACTTACCAAAATATAGCAAACCCCCATAGGTGGCTAAAGCACTTCCCAAATCTATCAAGGACTTCACGAGTTGGAAAAGGCATGAGTGAGTTTTCAAGGAGATGGAAAAAACATGCTAATCCTATAAAATGGAGGAAACTTCATGAAGTATGGGTTGGCAACAAAAGCACCAGGTTTCCTAGTTTGACTAGATTTACCTTATCCATAGAAAAGCAAAAAAAATAGAAAAAACAGAATAAAGCAGAATCTGTTGTAAAGTGCTATATACTAATTATGGATGGTCGAAAGGTAGTCAAGATCAACCCAAAATTAGAAATAAATCATTCCTAGGATATAGATGGCATGTATTGACTTTAAGGTGCAAGTGGATGCCAACTAATTAAGCTAGTGAGTGAATAATTAATCAAATAATGATTAATTATTTTATCCTAAGTTATGAGTGGGTTTAATATATTCCAATATAAATGAAGATCACTACTCATCGAAATAATTGCATTGTTGGAGTGATGAGTAAGAGGCCAGTCGACGTAGAACTAAGTTTAGACTAATATGAGTCACAATGAAGAGTGAAATGCACCAGGATGAGGCATTGGTTGATGGGAGCACTCAGATGCATGTCGCGCTCCTCAAGTGTATAGTAGCACCTTCAGTTGGAAAAAACATCATTTTGAGAATAACATAAGGGTATGCTCGAGGAAGAGTGTGCCAAATCTTGGAAAGGGGGTAACTAGGAGGGGTCTCTCTATCCTTGTTGTCCATCACCTTTGCTAGTGCATCCAATAGCAACAATGTTGTTGTAAGAAATTCCCTTGTGCTTTTGCTAGAAGGAAAGCTAACACATGTTATATTTCCTTCATGGTGCAATGTATTTTATAGTAATGTAGCTATACCGATAGGAAAGATAACACGAGTTAGCTTTCATTCAAATGCAATATTGTTTATAGAAATTCCTTTGTGGTTGTTCTAGAAGGAAAGTTATCATGCATTAGATTTCCTTCATTGTGCAACGTCGTTGTGCTTGTTCTAGAAGGAAAGTTAGCATGTGTTAGATTACCTTCATGGTGGAATGTGTTTTATGGAAATGTAGTTGTACTAGTAGGAAAGCTAACGTGTGTTAGATTTCATTCACCATGATATGTTATTTCTATAAAAAATATTGCACTTGTGCTAGAAATAAATCTAACACCTGCTATCGTGTATTCATTGTACAATGTTGTTATAAGAAATGTTGTTATGCATATTCTAGAAGGAAGGATACCATGCATTATATTTCCTTCATGGTGTGATGTATTTTATGGCAATGAAGTTCTACCGATAGGAAAGCTAACCAGCTTTCATTCACATGCAATGTTGTTGTTAGAAATGTCGATGTGGTTGTGCTAAAAAGAAATTTAACACATGTTATCTTTCCACTATTGTCCAACATCGTTGTAAGAAATGTCCATGTGCTTGTGCTAGAAGGAAAGCTAACGTGCACTAGATTTATATCATAGTGCAATGTATTTTATGGTAATGTAGTTGTACATGTTATCACTCCAGGAAACTCCTCTATGTTGCAGCTCAACAATTCCTGGTAACTGAAATATTTTTATGGTTTTCTAAGTGGATCAAGTCAAGTGACCTATAATATCTTACACTCTCAAGACATGCATGAAACTCAATCAAGGATAAGGCTTCTAATTACCACTGTTCAGAGGTTGACAATATGGTGCAAAGATGGAGAACTTATCATGCTAGCAGATCCATACATAAAACAGATACATATAAATGGCTAATCATGACAAGGAAAGCACTTATAATTCAAATCACATCAATATGCCAATAGGGTGACAGCTATCAGACATTAATTAACCTAAATAAAACTTCAATAACGCATTCAAGCATAAGCATAGAAAAGACAAAAAATGAAAGCTGAACATATGATAACAAAAGACCTTATATTAGGTCATGAGCAATATGAGAAGCTTGACAATAGCAATGGTCTACAAGTCCTCGAAGTCGAACCATTTCAATAAAATAAGTATTAGGCTTTATAGCCTTTACAAAAATAATCAGATCCTGAAAACTTGGATCTAATTTAATAAAAATAGACAAAATAATTGTTTTTGCATAATTAGGTCAAAAACCCTAATTAACTACTAGTCTAACTATCTGTAGAATTCATTCACTGTTTACACTTTCTGATAACTAAAGTAAGTACTGGAAATCACTACCACTAGTCTTATGCTGGTTAAGTCATTGTTTCACTTTGATAGTTGAGTGTTGGTGAGATTTTCTACTGTTATGTCACACTGAAACTGAAGCATACCTTCCCTGATGTTTTCTTTAGCATCCTTCATCTTTATACTTCATCCTTTAGCCATCCATGTTCGCCCAAAACTGGTCCTGCGTGTCAAAAAATGATCTTATGCCTCTGTCTACTTTCAGTGGTTAAGAGGGAAAAATATTGGAACGGTTAGCTACCGAAAGCAATTCTTTTGGTGGCTAATGAACTGCCTCAGTGTCCTCCTAAGCCACCGAAATCCCTGTTCTTCAAAAATTCTTAGGCTGCCTTCAAAACTGTTCTTTCTAGTTTGTCTACTTAGCTTTCTTCTTCAGCAGGCTCTATATTAAGAGGTTTAACAGTAGCCTGGCTTGCTTCTGGAGGCTGAAGGCTAACTACAGCTTCAGCTAGGGTTTCCAATGTGAGGTGGCCGCTAGGGTTTAGCTTAGCCTCCTTCATCTGTATTTTTTGAAGACTAATCATCCTATACAATCTTGTGTTTTCTTTCAGGTACCTTTTATTTAGTCTCTTTAGGAAAATATACCTTTCTCTCTGCTCTAGGTAAGATTTATGCAGCAGCTTGTTCCTACTGGTCAATGTAGCATTATTTCTCTTTACCTCTCTAACCAAAAATTCCATCTCATATACTTGCCTCAGCAACTGATTTATCTTTTGAGTCTTGGGCTTGCTAGAGGAAGCCTTCTCTTCTGGTTCATCTTGCTCTTTTGGTGTAGCTGATGGTAGTTCTTTGATCTCTTATATAGCCTGCAAAGCTAAATCTGCACCTTCCTCTTGTTCCTCTTCTGAATCTAAGTAGGGCAGGTTCAAAATGCTCTCACTGTGTGTTGTGACTTCCTGGCCCTTCTCACTGAAATCCAAGTTTCTTTTGACCTTCTTGGCTTTGGAAGAGGAAGGAGGTTGTTCTACTGCTGCTTGGGATATAGCCCTTCTCTTTCTTTTCCCACTTCTTGGTGTGCTGTACTTTTTGGCAAGAGACTTCCCCTTTTCTTCTAGCTGAAGGCTTGTTTCAAAACCATTCCAAAATAGGAAATAAGTCCATTCCATATTCCTCCTTTTCAGCAATTCTTGGATCAGTAGTTGGATAAGGCCATGATGAGATAGTCTGCCAGCAATCTTGGTTGGCTGGGCCTTCACCTGGTGTGCCATCTTTTCCAAACTCATGTGTAAGTAAAAATGCAAATTCAGTGGGCTTCTCCCTGTGAAGTCGTTCATCAATTTAAAATGGTAAATCGTAGCTCTATTATATCTCCCTTCGCATGTTATGTAGACCACAATGGCATTCAGTAGTTGCTGCCACCTCTCTTCTATCCAGGAGGATGGTACACTTTTCTTCCACACCACCTCCCTATGCTCAGGCTTTAGGTAAGATCTAAACTCTACATCTTTTGGTATGGTAGTCTTAAACCACTTCTCTCTTGTGCTAGGGAGTTCAGTCACTTCAGTAATTAGGGTTTCATCTATCAATAATTCTTCTTTACCTATGACTGCCTTGGATCCATCGAAGGAGAGGGAAAATGCCTCAGCCACCTGCTGGTGTGAACCTTAAATCTTCTCACAAAACCTATAGCAACTAGCATCCTTAAAAAATTGGCAGACCTCTAGATGTGCCTCCAGGTAGCTGATGTCTCCCAACTCCTTCCTGAGAGCAGGTCCTCCCTTCTTCATCTTGCTGAATGCCACTCCTGGGTACCTGCAACAAATAAATTCAAGTTCTGTAGGATAGTGTTTTAGCAGGCTGCTTCTCTAAGATGGATTACTGACGGAGAGAAATGCCAAAGTTGAGGGTGAGGTGTACTGAATATTTGGCACTGATTATGATGGATTTATCCTGCATGATTGATGCTGAGTTCAAAGGGTGATGGATCTTGTTTGATCTTTTCGAGACCCCTGCCCAGCAATTATGTTAAAATCAACCCATTTGGTTTTCCTGCAGTTCGGTGGATAGATGGAGGGATAAGGATGGTTTCATCACATCATTCATTATTAGTTTCAAATAACGACCTCCTTACTCATTTCCTCACGCACTTATGTAGCCTCCTATCCTTTCAGTGGTTTATCACGCCCTTTACTGATCGTTATTTTGCTGACAGGGTCTGATTTGATAGATTTCTAACCGTTTCTCTCTTTTACCTTTTCAGTGGTTAATAGCCTTTGGGAATTTGTCTGCTAGCCACCGAAAAGATGGCTTTTTATCCCTTTCACCCAAGCCACCGAAATCAGTTTCCCAATGTCACGGTGAAACTCAGCTTTTGACGAATAGTGGCCTCGCCAAATATTCCTTTTAACCGCCAAAAGCCCGTCCTTTCGGTGGCTAATGAAACGTAAGAGTTTTCTCCTAAGCCACCGAAACTGCTTTTTCCCCAATTCCTTTTTTCATGATTTCGGTGGTTAACGCCCTTCTTGAAATATTCACTAAGCTACCAAAAGCAACACTTTTCAGTGGATAATGAGATGTCTGAAGTCTCTCCTAAGCCACCGAAAGTGATTTCACCATTTACTCACTCAGGCCTACTTTTGGTGGTTAACCATTATCCTGTGTTAAACTGTTAGCTACCGAAACAATGCCTTTCGGTGGCTAATGAGCTATTGAGAACCCTGTTGGGCACCCAATATGCAAGTAGATTATTACCAACATATAGAGTGTACAAGATTTATTGTCAACCCGAGAAAGTCTTTTATTTCAAAGCTATCGTGCAAAATATATGCAAGTACAATTTCTACCTGACATTGTTACCTATTGGTATGCAATCGAAACTCTTTGTAAACTAGATCACATCTACTTGAAAAGAAACCAATACTCAAACCTATTCATAAATCGAACTGTAAATCAAATACACTTCAAACAAGATCTATTCCTATGAAACAAGATCTGATTACGTACATCTAAAGAATTGTTATGTTGGCCAACGATCTACCAAATGAATTATCAGCACAATGATTATGACATATCTGATGAATGAAAGCACACAACTATGATGAAATCAATGAATGAAAGCATGAATAAAATAATAAGCAGATCTAAACAATAACACACTTACAATTAACACTACCAGCATCTGCTCAGCGAAGAGGGCCCTTCCTCCACTGAGCAGAGCTGGATCTCCACAATAGAAATCTACAACTCCAGAATTAAGAAACTACCAGCATGTATTATCATAAGGAAATAATTACAACAGATCTGGATCAAATCCTACATCACAACATTGTGTTATCTCCTATCATCCATTTCCTATCCTGCCTAATCTATCATGCTTAATCAATCAATCTATCGATAATCAATAATAATCAATAATTAATAATCCTCTCTTCTTAATGAGATTGATTACATATTTATACATAAAATTATCTCCTGGAAATGAATAACTGAACCCCCAGCTTGTGATCTGTAACAGCTGAAACATGGCC